>JASDQU010099931.1:1794647-1805824 GCA_032191745.1 Picea mariana
GGCCACCTTCATCAGGGCTGAACCAACTAGGGTTTCAGTCATCCAGTGGGGCACCCCATTCAGTGGGAAACTCAGATCTACGGAGATTGAGAGGGATCTTGGAGATTCAGGCACCTGGGTTATTCTTACCATCACCCGATCTATCAGTTGGAATATTGATTAGGGTGATTGGAAACTTTTGGCAGCAGGGCCGAGTTATTGAGGGTTTCAACCTTCTATTGGAGCGTGGCATTCTTCAGCTGGAGAGTTTGGTATTCAGATCTGCTTGTATTGATCTTCATTTCTTATTCAGCCTTTGGAGGCATTATTTTGTATTAGCGGGAGCATTTTGTAGTAGCTCTTATCTATTGTCTATCTTCTTGGCCATCTGTTGAGCATTCCAGATCGGCATCTTCATTGTAGCAGGTTTCTCTATTTTATGAATAAAGAAGAATTGAGATGTTTTGGCTTGTCTATCTTATTTGATATGGTTGAGGTATGTTCCATGGTTATCTCTCTCTGTTATTTTCTACATACACACATATAAACACATCTAAAAGGTAGATCAACAAAGTGTTTGACGAAATACCTCACTCAGAAAAAGTTTTAAAAAGACACCAAAACAGTGATGATCCTTGCATAATGGCTTGGGATCATTACAGTTTCCCACCAATGTTTGACATGAGGGAGAGATTTAAGGAGTGAGAAGGTGATCTTTTCTTTGTTGGAAAAATTGTGAACCGAGAAATAACCTTCTAGCAGAGTTAACCATTTTTCTAGGGCTTCTGCATCTATCTGTCCTTCAAATACAAGAATATCAAAGTTAACTTGTACCTTGAAAGGCGAGGTGCCTCCAAAGTGGTTGCTTGATGAATATGCACCTGATGCTATCAGCAGGCGTTGAAGGATGTGGGAAAAATTCTCCATCATTTCGTCCCTCTGTCGCATGAGAGCTTGCTCAAGCAACAGATTGATAGGATCGTCTGCTCCGTCGTTTTTATTTTCTTCTGCCATTGAGGGTTTATTGGGTGTGCGAGAGTGATTGTCTTCAAGAGAGACAAGCTTGAGACCCAACTTGCTATACTTAGACCTCGTTGGGGACATGCACTGAAAAATGATCAAGAGCAGCCTGCTCTGATACCACTGATCCAGATTATTTTCAGCACGAAATGAGAGCGGAGATATAATAAGGAAATGCACATAGATATCGCAAATACTCAATAGAATAATAGAAATGTATCAGAGATGCAACCATAAACACAGATATATAGTAATACACGATTTCTATTAATGAAATAAATGTACAGAGACTGTAAAAATACAGAGTGAAAGACTCGCTAGAATGGTGGCATCTTATCTCTGAGAAGAGATGTGACGGCTACTCGCATTCGCAAGAAGATGATTACAATGAGGCTCTAAAGGTCTTTCTACAATAAACAGGAATGCCAAAAGTCCTAGACATCCAAAAACCTAACCCTAGGAGATGAAGCGCCAAAATTCATGTGGGCCCCGTTTGGGTAAGTTAGTACATCAACTTCCTGGGGTCGTAACTTTTGCATACGATCTCCATTTTAGGCGTATGATAGCTCGTTGGAAAGGTATCGTCGAGGAGATTCATTTTGGGGGCTCAATCATGCCTTCAGATATCATTGAGAACCTCTATATTTAAAAACCTTCATTTAGGCCCTCAAAATGGCCCCCGAAGTTAAAACCTGCTAAAAATAGTAAATTGCCAGAAAATTGTTTTGAGCCAGTCGGAAAAGGTGGGTGGCCACCGATATCCACCTGGATCAGCTAAGCTCGTGGTATACTTTTAGAGAGTGACCATGACTTGTTGGGGGGCCCACCAGGAGTCTGATAACTCTCTTCATGTTGATTTATGCATTTCTTAATTTAATTGTTCTTTCTTTATTTGTTGTACATGCATATTTTTATTTAGTTAATTAATTTGTTGTAGCATAATTGTTTTACTTCTCTTTTGCAGGTTAGATGATGATATGTGTTAGTATGTGTTAATTTCATAGATTAGAAAAGGCTTGCAAGTCTCTCTCTCTAACTATACTAACCCCGCATGTAGTTAGATGATAATTTGTGCTTTCTTTTATATTTTTACAGTTAAGCTTAGAACAGATTTTTAATTAGAATAGAGCATAGTTTTAATCTGAGTTTCTTCTGACAAAGATTGATGAATGGATAAATTTTCTTCCATTTTTTGAATCATATCTTGCTTACTTCAGTTTTAGATAGATTTCACTTGCTTAGTTATTGGTTAAATGTAATTGTTAATTCACTTTTTAATATCATGTTTTTAATTTCTGGTTTCAGTCATTTTCTTTATCATAGCTTGAATGATTAAAATAGACATAGTATAGTTTCCTTTCACGCAATTTCCTTTCATAGATTAAAATTAAATTAAATTCCTTAGTTATATAATGATGATCTCATTATGATGTTGATGGTTTATACATGAATATGTAGGGTATTTAACATTACTTTTATCATGGCTAAGTTTTCATTGGACTGTTTACTTCACACCTTTCATTTTGACATTGAAATTAGTACTGAGATTATACCATTAGAACTGTCCTTTGTGGTTAAGTTTCATTGAGATATTATTCGTCACCACCGAAGGCATTCGCACAACCACCAACATTACATTTGAGTGTTTCATAGGTTAAAGTTAGTTTCTTTCTTTCATAAGTTAGAAAAGATAGTTTTTTGTTTTCATAAGTTTAGTTGATAGTCTTTCTTGCTTTCAATAGATTAGATTTACCTTCATGCATTGCATCGAGCATTTAAATTTCCTTTCATGCAAGAGAAATAGTTTTTCATTAGTCATTTAGTTCACTTTCCTCTTAGGCTAGGTAGTTGTTCAATGAGAAGTCTTTTCTTGTCTTTTGCTTTATGCTTTTGCTTGAAAGTCCATTTGCTTTAATAGGGTAGTTAGGTGTTTTTGCTTGCTTGTCTATTTGCTTTAATAGGTTAGTTAGGTGTTTTTTCTTGCTTGTCTATTTTATTTAATAGGTTAGATAGGTGTTTTTGCTTACTTGCTTATTTATTTGCTTTCATAGGGTATTTTCTCATTGAATGTTGGTTGGCAAGTTAAAGGTAGTTTTCTTTCATCATTTGCTTAGTATGCTTAATAGTTTACCTTTGCTTACTATCATGAACTAGTTTGCTTTACATAGAGTTTTCATTCGCTTTCTTAAGAACTATCCATCAGTCCTTGGCCCAAAAGTACTTAGGTTACCTAGTTTCAATTTGCTTAGTAGGGTTTGTTCATTAGATAGGTTTTCTTTAGTAGATTATCCCTAGATAGTTGCTTTCCTTAGTTAGTCTACACTCCTACCAACCTTTTTACCTTTGGCATATATTTTGCTACAACTCTAAGTTTACTTACCCCGAGTTGACAATTCAATTGAGGGTAGTTTAGTGTCTTTTTTAGTACATATAAAACACCTAACACAAGATTACATATAAAATAAATAATGCAATATAGAAGATGAAATACTCAAAGCAAATGTGTCTAAACTGAAATATGTGCTCGGGTGGTACAACAAATATTTTATAATACTTATTTCAATAGGTCAATGACAATGTATGGATTTGATTTAAGTGTTTCACATGGTGTATTTTATAAATACAAAAGACAATCCTAAGACCCTAACACAACTCTAATGACCTTCACTCAAATAGTTAAATAGTAATTAGGCCTTCCAAGTGCTTCAATGTATTGTGATGCAATCCACCATAGAAAACACATGAAGGCATGAGAGGCACTATGATTCCACTATAGGGGAAGATGAAAGGGGACCTATGGGAAAATAAAACCTCTATCTCCAAGGTCATTCTCAGAACTCATATTCTTCTACAATGTGCCTTAAATGAACTCATATACCTTCTTTGACTTATGAACCAATCTTTGAATCTATGTAAGAGGTTGGTGGGGAAAGTCTTTTCACATAATAATGGGAGAATGGGTTGAGTACAATCTTCATGCCATGGGAAGTGTAAGCATCCTACATTCCACTAGTTATAGGTAATCTCATCCATCATTTCCACCAATGATATCATTGTCATTGACTTAACATTGTGGGAATCACTCTAACATTAATTCTCTACATATTTCATGTTTTATTCTCAATTTCCAACCCATCTCAATTTGGAAATTAACCAAAAACAACATCAAGAAGAGGAAAATTGTAGACTTTTGATGAAATATAGTGGTTGTAGGTGAGCATATAAGATATGGATGATAAAAATTCACCATTCACTGTCCATTATATTCTCTTTATATCCTTGAGAGACAAATATAGACATTTCAGGAAATTCTTAGAAAGAATACAATAGATAAATCTTTTTCTATCCACACTAAAGAGAACTAGAGAGAATAATATATCTAAGGGACCATGAAGTACATAATGTGAATATATTCCTTATATTGCATGTTGTAGTGGAAGAGAGTTCCTTATCTATCACAGGATTAATTAGATTCTTGTAATGCTTTGTGTTGAGAAGGTTAGGTAAGAATGTGAGTAGAAAGGCTGGGATGAGAAATATAGAATCTTATTGCTTGGTGTTTTCACCATGGTTGCCTCATATCCTAGGTTGGTGGTGGTATATACACTAGATGGTTATGGTTCAATGGGAATTTTTTCTTACATGACCAATCTCTTGGACCATTTTTTGTTAAAAGATAAGTCTCATTTTTTTGTTTATGAATATGCAAAATTACTATTACTCCCAGTCATAAGACAATTATGTGTTATGAATGCTATGTGTCATTTTTTTCTGATTTTGAATTTAAGTGTACAAGGAAATGAAGGAATCTTTCCAGACGCAAGAGACAAAAATGATTTATACCTTTTCAGAAATGTGTTTTGGATCATGGAGGAGACCACCTTTCAAAACTGCATTTTTCAAAGACATTAAAAGATTAAATGACTGAATAATAGTTAAACATCTATGAGGAAATAACCATGTACAAGTGAAAAGGAAGGCTACTAGGTGGGCTTGAAACAAGAGAACTCTTAGCTCACACATACACAATACATAAGATAAGATGCCATGTAAAACTCAATTGCACCACTATCTAAGGGAGTTTTTGCCTTTGGAATACATTGTGAAAGAAGATTATATATGAAGTCTACCTAATAAAATATCATCCCATGCTTGAGCACCCCATGCATAATCAAAATTTGTCTTAACCATATGTATATAATTGATCCGGATTTTATGAGCAGAACGAAATGAATACAGATTATTAATAGGTGCTTAACACGAAAATAACAGAGATACAGTAAAACTGGTTTTCTATTAAATAACGAAATAAGCTGAAACTGTAAAAATGCAGCGGAAACAAGCTTGCTGGAATGGTGGCGACTGATCCGGATTTTATGAGCAGAACGAAATGAATACAGATTATTAATAGGTTCTTAACACGAAAATAACAGAGATACAATNTTCAAGAGAATTGCTAAGGCTTGAAGTTCTCATAAGAATGGAGGGAGGCCATGAAGCCTAAGGAAATGGATGGATGATATGGAGTTCACTACAGTTTAAAATTTCTTAAATATTTCTAACCTACAAGGTTACATATAAAATAAATAATGCAATATAGAAGATGAAATACTCAAAGAAAATGTGTATAAACTGAAATATGTGCTCGGGCGGTACAACAACTATTTGATAATACTTATTTCAATAGGTCAATGACAATGTATGGCTTTGATGTAAGAGTTTCACATGATGTATTTACAAATACAAAATACAATCCTAAGACTCTAACAAAACTCTAATGACCTTCACTCAAATAGTTAAATAGTAATTAGGCCTTCCAAGTGCTTCAATGTATGGTGATGCAACCCACCATAGAAAACACATGAAGGCATGAGAGGCACTATGATTCCACTATAGGGGAAGATGAAAGGGGACCTATTGGAAAATAAATCCTCTATCTCCAATGTCATTCTTAGAACTCATATTCTTCTACAATGTGCCTTAAATGAAGCCATATACCTTCTTTGACTTATCAACCAATCCTGGAATCTATGTAAGAGGTTGGTGGGGAAAGTCTTTTCCCATAATAATTTGATCATGGGTTGAGTACAATCGTAATTCCATGGGAAGTGTAAGAGTCCTACATTCCGCTAGTTATAGGTAATGTCATCCATAATTTCCACCAATGATATCATTGTCATTGACTCTAACATTGTGGGAAGCACTCTAACATTAATTCTCTACATATTTCATGTTTTATTCTCCATTTCCAACCCATACCAATTTAGAAATTAACCAAAATCAACATCAAGAAGAGGAAAATTGTAGACTTTGGATGAAATATAGTGGTTGTAGGTGAGCATATAGGATAGGGAAAATAACAATTCATAATTCACTATCCATTATATACTCTTTATATCCTTGAGAGACAAATATAGCTCTTTTAGGAAATTCTTAGAAAGAATACAATAGATCAAGATCTTTCTATCCACACTGAAGAGAACTAGAGAGAATAATATATCTAAGGGACCATGAAGTACATAAAGTGAATATATTCCTTATGTTGCATGTTGTAGTTAAAGAGACTTCCTTATCTATCATAGGATGAATCAGATTCTTGTAATTCTTTTTGTTTAGAAGGTTAGGTAAGAATGTGAGTAGAAAGTTTGGGATGAGAAATATAGAATCTTATTGCTTGGTTTTTTCACCATGGTGGCCTCGTAGCCTAGGTTGGTGGTGGTATATACACTAGATGGTTGTGGTTCAATGGAAATTTTCTCTTACATGACCAATCTCTTGGACCAATTTTTGTTAAAAGATAAGTCTCATTTTTTTTGTTTATGAATATGCAAAATTACTATTACTCCCAGTCGTAAAAACATTATGTGTTATGCATGCTATGTGTCATTTTTTTTTTCGATTTTGAATTTAAGCATACAAGGAAATGAAGGAAATTTTCATGATGCAAGAGAATAAAATGATTTATACCTTTTCGGAAATGTGTTTTGGATAGTGGAGGTGACCACCCTTCAAACCTGCATTTTTCAAAGACATTAAAAGGTTAAATGACTGAATAATAGCTAAACATCTATGACCACCCATATTGCTCAATTATGTCATCGCTCTATGATTTCAATATTCAACTTGTTACATTTGCATTCTCAATCAAGGTATTTAGCATGTTTATGCATGGAAACAATTCCTCTTTGGATCCCACCTTGTGGAATCACAAGACCTTAACATTGAAATCCTTGGGTTCTTTTCCTTGGCTTATTTTTCTTCTCACAATGATTTGTGAAAGGTTCAACATCATTGTACATATCATAGAGGAATGAATAAGTAGGATTTGAGGCAATGTTGAGTAGCAACACCATGTCCATGACACAATGAAAAGAATGGTAATGCCCTTTGTCATGCGAGACATAATGAAACATGCCACAAGACTTTCAAAGTTGCATATATCATGTCACAAGATTTTGGAAGTTGAATCATTAACAGAAGTTGAAATTATCATTAAGTGTTTAACAAAATTACATTCACAGATATATACAAGCCATAGAAATAGCCTTGTGTATATTATCATATGAATAAGTACCCATAATGTCAATGAATTATATGCATCATTATATGTTCAGCTATATAATGTACATCTAACTGTCTTATAAAATTATTACATGACATCATGAATTTCTTTTAGTCTTCTTTTGTGTTTTCCAGCTCTTAAGAAAATCATCCATGTCCATGTCTTCATTTATTGGGTGATCTTCAGAAGTTGATGTTGTTTCATCCCTTTCACACTGAGTATGTATGGTCTCGTACCCATGGTGTGGATGCTACAGTGAGGGGCCATCACCTAAATAAATAATAAATAATAAATTTATATGGCCAATTTTTAAATATCATTGAAGTAGTTCATTAATATTAAAAACAAACTCTGCAATGTAATTATTTACCTGGTCCTCTAGTCGGCACCGTTGGAATTACTGTCAGCCTATTCACCTAATCTTCAGGTCAAGGAGGATCATCCATGACATTCTTTGCCATTGAAATGTCAAAATTTATAAGTACAAAATTATTAAGTATATGATTAATATATAGACATTTTTCCATTGTGAGCCTCAATCACAGGAACATCTGGGGGTTGCACCTCACTGGGATGGGGCTTCTAGGGAGCAACATGATCTTTTGGCTTCATTTCACTATCAATGCTTTGTTTTCTAGTACTAATGGTTTCATTGATAGTGTTGCTCCCCTGATTAAAAACAAGTAAGACATTAAATTATGGACGATATCAAACATTTACGTATTTTATAAGTAACGAAAGGTTAATGTGGATTGATTGTTATTTACCTTAGCCTGCAAATTGGATCTTGGGGTCTGCCCCATGATTTTCTTACGGTCAACCACGTCTTTATAATTGTACTTGTAACCAAGTTGGAGGTCTTCCTCCGTGGTTTCAGTTCCAAAGTCATCGCCCTACATTGCATAAGGGTATGGTTTTTTAATGTTTTTGGCTGCAATTTTCTTAAAGTTGTAAGGTGATACAATAAATATTCTTAAGATGTTTGGGTACTTACGATTCATGACTGTAACCTCGAGTAGCCTTCCTGGCCTAGCTTGTGTTGGCCATGTTTGGAAATCCTTTCCTTGGTTGCCTTCGAAGTGTCAGGCAACCTATCATCAAAATTTTCAAGTATGTTATATATAACCACACTTTTATTTAGATCTAAAGAAAAATAAAGCTAGTATTGAATTCAAAAAATTGTAATTTACCTTAGTGTACCAGTTATTTGTTCTCCTGATTTTTTTCAAAATCTTCTCTTTTGCATCATCAATGATCGCCTTCCACTCCCTCTCCAGAATTGAGGGAGGATGCTCATACCTAGGATTTCTTGCCAAGATTCATGTATAAACATCCCACATATATTTCAAATACTCACCCACTACAGATGTGGCCACTTTTTTATTGAACATGTCTACACCAAAGAGGCCTTCAACATAATCCATAAGTTCCTTTTTTAGGTTGTAATTATGGCAATTCCACCTCATGCATAAGGTTGCCCAAAATAGACAAGGTCTTTCTCTCTACGTGCCTATAAAAAAGGTCGTTTCCTACACACAAAAAGATATGATCATTAATTTAAAATTAATAATCTAGATGATTTATGTATGAGGACAACATTAAACAAATAAAATATGAATTAAAACTACCTGGGATTCTTGATTTTTCAATGGAATTCCATTATCGTCGACCAAAAATGTGCATGAAAGGGTCCCCATGCTTTTCACACGTCTAGCTCCAAGAAATGCAACCATCTCAACCACATCACTATGATCCTCATATTTTCCACCATATCTAAACTCTTGTCAAGGTGTGGATGCCTATAGGTGTGTGTCATGGCTCCTATCTAAATGAGGTGTGGAATATGGAGAATTAAATAGTGCTCTAGCATCTCTATGAACACCCGCATCGGGACTCTGTAGTGTCTTTGTAGCGCCACTACTACCAACACCAGGTTGAACAGGCTCCAAATATTCCTTTATAAAAAAGAAAAAGTTTTTTCATGAGATAATGTAAAAGTTAAAGAACAAAGTATCATACTTGAACATATGAGTGCATTAAAAAAAAAAATTAACTTATGGTTGTTACCTTATATGTGTTAAGTTGTGACATGAGGAGCTTGATCTTTTCTTTGACGTCGGGAGTTTGTTCTAGATGATATAACAAGCTAACAAGTTCCTTGTTAATAAGATAATTGTATCAGTGCCTCATCGGCGGAATCATGATCCACATGTCCTACTAACTACATATAATTTCAGCAAAAACAATGTTATTTCAATAAAAATTTGTAAGCAAATAATAAAAACAGCGTAAAATGAAAGTGGAAATTGATAATCATTTACATGTTCTGCAGCTGGCCCTTTTCCACGATCATCCTGCCACATTATAATATAATTAGAACCCCCAAATATTTAAAAAAATATTAATGATAACAAAAAAACAATGTTAAAGATAATAAAAAAACATAATGCAATAAGTAGAGGTTTCTTAAAGAGGTGTTGCATAAGATCCTGCACACTATTAGTCAATGTTTCTATTGGATTCAAATGGTAATCCATTAATAACTCTTCCCCGGGAGCTATCTTTTTTATTGTGCACAGGAATAACCGATTCTCTTCATGTCCCTCATATATGAAATTTGATTGTTTGTTTGTTGTCCCAGGTCATGTGATGTTTATAAACTCTACGATATTGCCAGAAGCTTTAGGCCTTCCATCAATATAGATAGATGCTCCCTTATTTTTATTATTTTTTATTAGTTGTATATAATTTGCGGCAAGTGCATATCTCCGCATACTTCGCATGTACCGGACCAGCCACATCCAATCATTATAATTGTAACACAGTCCAACATAGTCCATCAATTCAGTTACTGTATTGTATTTTACAATTATTTTATCCATGGAAAATATCCCCAAGCCATGCAAGGAGGATGGTGAAATGTGATATGTCCTATTGTTGACAACGAAGTCAACATCTATAGGAGGCAGTTCCTTAGGTACCCATTGTAATAGCCGAATTTAATTTTACATCAATTTATTTTGATAAACTAAGACAGAAATTGAATAACACAAAATTTTTATAACAGTAACTTCCGTAACTCAAATTTTACTATGAATAATAAATATTTTTCTAATATAATACAACAATGCATAAATTTTAGAGAAATACCTTAAGTCTGATGCTAATAATCCTTCCTGTTGTCTGCAGCTTGCTTCCTTCCCGCTTCCTTAGAACACTACCCAAAACCAACCTCCCTGCCGACTAGTTAGCTCCTAGCCCTAGGATATCAATGGATATCCTAGCCCTCCGTGCCCAAAACCCCCATCAAACCCCCGGTGCACTGTGTCAATTCCAATCCCAATTTCACTCTGCCAATTCCCCGCTCTCCCCAAATTCATCCCCAACTCCTGTAACATAATCCTCCTCCAACTCCTTTCCCCTTGTATCCCTCCTTCACCACCTTCCCTTCATTTACTCCCTTACCGAATATCTTATCCCATTATTAAATATCTTATCCCATTATTAAATATCTTATCCCATTTATTAAATGCTTCCATTTTCGGGAACGTAACTTAAATTAATAATATATTTTATTATCCACCTTTATTTATTTACCATATTGATTAATGAGTTA
>JASDQU010099931.1:1824886-1837411 GCA_032191745.1 Picea mariana
TGCAACTCACTATAACTCTGTTGCAACACTTTCTGTAACTCTGCTGCAACTCACTATAACTATGTTGTAACCCTGTTGTAACTGTACTTTCTCCTTCGAATTTTGTGATGTTACTCCACTTGTTGTTACTCACTATTACTCTGCTGCAACTCGCTATAAATATACTGCAACACTTTCTGTAACTCTGCTGCAACTCACTATAACTATGCTGCAACTCACTATAACTATGTTGTAACTCTGCTGCAACACTATGCTGTAACTGTACTTTCTCCTTCAAATTTTGTGCTGTTACTCCAAGGAGGCTACAATAAACAAGTTCAAGAGATGGTATTAAGATATCATCCATAAATCTTATAAGTGTTGTCATAGTATTGTGTAATATAAATTGCATAATGACTCACTCATGCAATCCATGTGTTTTTTTGAAAGTAATATTCCAAATTATTCTTTGTGTATATTGTCATATTGGTATCCTTACTTCTAATACAACTTCATGATAACACATGCTTACAATATTTGGTTGATTAGTGCCTTGATTATTTGTAGGGGATATATATATTACAATATATTACAATATTAGAATATTACAATGTAATAGTAATGCCATATTACAATATTACAATGTAATATGGCATTACCATATTACATTGTAATATGGCATACAATATGGTATACCATATTTCATGTAATTTGTTTTTTTTAAACCTAAAGTCATCGTCGCAATATCGACGCAAGTTCGTCGGAATTTTCCATGAATATTCGTCGCATATACAACATGTGCGTCGTAAATTTGGTTTTGAGATATTGCACTCGTCGATATTACCACAGAGTTTCATCACAAGTTACAACGGACTTTTGTCACATGTTCAGCAGCTGCATCGTAAGTTATTGGCTTGGCATAACTTTTCGTCCCAATTGCGACAAAGTTTCGTCTTAATTGCCACATTTCTTCGTTGTTATTGTGACGATAGTTCGTCGTAATTGCGACGATTCATAGGGTTAATCGATATTGGTGGTGACACATGGAGAGATAATTTAGTCGATGTTTCCACGTACACTTGGATCGTGGATATAGTGACGAAAAAAATCTCGGCTTTCATGGAAATTGCGATGGATAAGTGTGGCAATATCAACGAAAAACCGTTGCAAATTTTCTCATATGTACTAGTGTGACTAGGGACGAGTCACAGGTGAGTGTTGGGGGCCTGTTGGCTCTCGACCAAGTTTTGAGGAAATCTTAGTCAGGTTTGACCACTTTTTGGACTTCAACGAAGTGATCGAGGAAAGAGCGCCCATGCGGAGCTGAGATCACGGATCTCACTTGTTTTGTGGGCTTTATGGACCCAGCAAGGGGTTCCCTAGGGTTTTTGTAATGGATTATGGGATGTCATCCCATGGGGTTTACCCATGATTAGGCCTTATTGTAAAAGTATAAATAAGTGTAAGAATGTAACGTAGATAAGAAGCGATGTAAGATACTTAGAGAGAGAATTCTAAGTGGCTAAGTGCAAGTAGTTCTGAGTGCTTTATGCAACAAAATGTGTATGTAAGGCTCTGTGCTCGATAAAGGAGTTGGCTTTGTGCCTTGACCTAATTTTGGGAAGGAGGATCTGGTGCCCAGTGCATAGATCTCTTGTCCTCTCCGAAGATCAGCTCTGTGGCTTAGTGCATAGAAGTGGATGGATGTAAGAGATTGAAGAACAATAAAGAAGACGAAGAAGTTGGTGGACATAGCCCCACACTGGGGTGAGCCACGTATATATTGTGTCTTTTGGTTTCTTTGTGTTGTCTGGTTTATTCTATGAATGTTTTCAGTGCTTTTCTTACTATGTTAGTTAGATACATCTGTTGATGCTTAGTGCTTCACTTAAAGATGAATGAATGTTAGATCTAACTCTGTGCCAAGTGCTAAGAGGGTGAAGTGTTTGCTCTTTATTTTTACAATGTTGATCCATATTAGGGTTTGTTCTGTGATGGTAATACAAGCTAATGAACTAATGCATATCACCTTCTAAGTGTGGCTAGAATACTTTGTGAAGTGTTATAATCACAGATCTGTGTCCCAGCTTGGTTACAGACACCTGAGTCCTGTAACCCCCCCTGCTTCTACCTCGGGTGAGACTTCTCCTTCTTCGTAGGTGTTGTCGAAAGGGCCGGTAGTTAGGATTTTTTTGGTGCACTTTTGAAGAGTTGAACCCTGGTTCTGCTCCTGTGACAACAATTGGTTAAATGGATCCAACCCCTCCAACAACAGGTTCATAACAACCTTCAACAAGCTAAGCATGACAACTTCTTCAGCAAGGCGAGCATCTCACTAAGGTTCAGATTCAACAAAATCTTCCCCGGGGACTTGATGCATTGTAGACCATTTATTCCTAAGGGGGGAGGATTGATCCAGGTGGAAATCGGTGGCCACCAACCTATTCCATTGGCTCAAAACAAGGGTTTCCAGTTTGGCAGTTTTTCTACAACTTTTCGGGTCCTAAACTTATGGGATTGTTTTGAGGTCCTAAACAACGTTATTTTGGCCCTCCATAGTCATATTGTGGAATTTATGCAAAGTGTGATGAAAAAATGTGTATTCCTCAATTAGATCTTTCCAACGAGCTATCGTGTGCCCCAAATGGAGATCGTATGCAAAAGTTATGCTCTTGGGAAGTTGATGTACCAACGACCCCCATCGGGGACTACAAATCTTTTGGAGTTTCATCTTCCAGGGTTAGGGTTTTGGGTTTTTATTTATGTTAAAAAGGCCTTTAGAGCCTCATTGTAAACATCATCATCTTCTTGTAAATGGGTGTATCCATCACATGTCTTATTAGAGATAAGCTACCACCATTCTAGTGAGTCATTCACTCTGTAATTTTACAATTTTTGTACACTCTCTCATTAATAAAAATTGTGCATTATTGTAGCTCTTTGTTTATTGAAATATATTTTTATATTTCATTATTATATCTCTTCCTTCATTTCATTCTCAAAATAATCTGGTTCAGTGGTATCAGAGAAGGCTACTCCTTTTCGTTTCCTAGTGCATGTCGCCGACGAGGTCAGGGTATATAGAGTTGGGTCTCGAGCTAGTTTCTCTTGAGGACAAGCACTCTCAGAAACCCAAGCATCCTCCCATGGAAGAAGATAAGATAAAATAGGGAGAATAATATCTCATCAAGTTGTTGCTTGCGAAATCCCTCGTGTAACAGAGGAACTAGATGTTGGAGAAATTTTCCCAAATCCTTCAACGATTTCCAACAATAACAGGTGTGTCTTCATCAAGCATTCACTTTGGAGATGTTTCCCCATTCAAGGTACAAGTTAATTTTGATCTTCTCATATTTTAAGGATAGATCGATGTGGATGCTTTGGAAAAGTGGTTAAATTTGCTAGAAGGGTATTTCTATGTTTATAATTTTTTCGATAGAGAAAAGATCACCTTTGTGCTCCATAAGGCTCTCCCGCATGTCAAACACTGGTGGGGAACTTACTCGGAGAAAAATTACACATAGGAGTCTGGAATATTTGGGGCCGAGCCCACTTAGGATTTTTTTATGGATGTGAAATATTGCCATGTGGGAAACTATGACGACCAGTACATGAGATGGACCACACTGCATCAAAATTAGGACCAAACAGCGTCAGAATTCACAAATACCTTCCATATATTTTGAACCAAGTTGGGTATCAAATACTCTGAGTGGCATCTCATTCTAAAATACCATGGGGCTATACACAGGTACATCCAAACCAAAATGTATCTTCTATACTTCTAATCACTGGGAGTCTCTTATAGATATGTTGTCAAAATCGAGCATAAATTTAAGCAGTAGAACAAGTGGGAATTTGGTTTTGCAAATACGCAACAACCAAAGTATGGTAAAGGCAGCCCTAACTCACAGAATAGCCAACCTCAAGACAACCATTCCAAGCTACATGAAAAGAAAAGCAACATGAATATGAATAAGGACACTGGGAAGTGGTGCGACTTCCACAAAATCCCTTAGCACAACACCGATGAATGTTGCTAGAAACAGTCATTGGTAGTTGAGCTCAATGAAACAGAACCGAGCCCCGAATCGCACTCCAATTCCAAAAATAATAAAATGAGACAAATAATTGATGCAAAAGCCACTGCTATTTTCAGAACCACAACAATCCAACCAGAAGAACCAAAGGATCCTAAGGAGGGGGAGCGCCTTTTCCATTCACAAATGTGGGTGAAGGGGACTCCACTACATTTAATTGTTGATAACGGAAGCCATAAGAACCTCATCTCATTAGAGGTCATCAAGCAGTTGGATTTTTCGACAACACCACACCCACAACCATACAACATCAGATGGATTTGTCAGGGACAAGATCTTCATGTCAGCCAACAGTGTCGCCTATCATATGACATGAAGCCCTTCAAGGATGATATACTATGTGATGTTTCCCCACTGTAAGTCTGTGATGTTTTTTTAGGCCAACCATATATTTGGAGGCGTCATGTTGTTTATGAGTCTCGAACCTGTAGTGTCATTGTTACTCTAGGGGGTCATCCCTAGAGGATACCAAAGGTAGTTCTGACTACCATCCTGAAAAAATAGTGCCGCAAAGTAATCTCTCATAATGTAAATTTTAGCATTTTCACAATCTGGTCAGAAGATGACACTGCAACCACTATAGCCTTGGCCCAAGACCCTTCTATCCATAAGAAGTAGATCAACAAGGTTGTAGAAGAGCACCAAGATATTCCTACTGCACCTATGGGGGTGCCTCCACACTACCTAGTCAAACCAAGTTATGATTAATCCCTTCATGTTCTTCATGTTGCATCTTCATCGACAGACTCTGCCCACACTCAAACAGATCATGCAACTGGATTGGTTAAACAGATCCAACCCCTCCAAAAATAGGTTCATAACAGGCTTCGACAAGCTAAGCATGACAACTTCTTCAGCAAGGCAAGCAACTTACCAAGGCTCAGATTCAACGAAAGATTCCCTGGGGAATTGACGCAATGGAGAACATTTCTTCCTATGGGGGGAGGATTCATTCAGGCAGAAATCGATGGCCACCCACCTATTCCACTGGCTCAAAACAAGGGTTTCCACTTTGGCAGTTTTTCTATAGTTTTTTGGGTCCTAAACTTCCAGGGCCATTTTGAGGCCCTAAACAACATTTTTTGGGCCCACCACAGTCACACTAGAGGAATTTGCAAAAGTGTGATGGTAAAATGTGTAGTCCTCGGATAGAAATTTTCAACGAGCTATCGTGCACCCCAAATGAAGATCATATGCAAAAGTTACTCCCTTGGGAAGTTGACATACCAACTACCTCATCGGGGCCCACAAACCTTTTGGAGCTTCATCTTCCAGGGTTAGGGTTTTAGATTTTTATTTATGCTAAAAAGGTCTCTAGAGACTCATTGTAAACATCATCATATTCTTGCGAATACACATAGCCATCACATCTCTTCTCAGAGATAAGCTGCCACCATTCTAGCGAGTCATTCACTCTATAATTTTACAGTTTTTGTACATTCTCTCATTAATAAAAATTGTGCATTACTATATATATGTGTTTATTGCAATATATCTGTATATTTGATTGTTATATATCTACCTTCATTTCATTCTCAAAATAATCTGGATCAGTAGTAGACATGGAGTGCCAAGAATTGGATGGATAGCACAACCCACATAGCCCCTCTTCTTCACCATACTTCACCATCATTATCAGCAACAAAGTAATGTCCACCACACTAACTTGGTCCACAGAGGGAGACATGTCTTGCTTCAAGAGGTAACTAGTCAATTTTCATGGTATGTGTCATTTTAATATTTGGGGCATTTAGATAACTTTCAAAGGTTTCTTTCTGATTATGAGACGTTTCCTTGGAAGTTACGCTTTTTACCATTTCTCACCTTTGTGGTTATCTTGGGGTTCCTAGTAAATTTTCCATCCTCGAGGAAATGGGTGCTACTGGGGGTCTTTCTTGATGGGTCATCGTGCCATTCCTGGCCATCTTTTATCACTTTTCATCTGCATTCCTCTCTATGTCAACACCTTTTGGGTTTTGGGGTTACATGTACCCCAAAAAGGGCTTATACCTCATTCTCTTATGGGAAGTGCTATCTCCTCAAATAAATCCATTGAGATTTTTCATTTTAGGTGATAGTAAGTCTTTTAAAAAGGTACTTTTTAAATTTCTCAAAGTTCATTTCTCAAAGATTTACGCATGTAATAAAGTTTAAATAAAATATTGTTCAATTTTTATTTGATCTAATTCAAATCTCAGGTTTTGGTGGTTTAGGTGAACATTTCGATTGTTCATTAGCCACTGAAAGCCTTAGCTTTCAAAAGCTTAAATAAAGGAATCCAGGGCCATTTTAGCCACCGAAATCGTTGAAGCGGGGAAAGACCCAAAACGTCCTATCACACATTTCAACCGATGAGTTCGATGTTTCTATGATTGCAAAAGCCACCGAAAAGTCTGTAGAAAGAACCGTTCACGACCGAAAGCTGATCCTTATGTGATATAAACGAATCTTTCCAGATCGTTATATCATTAAGCCATGTTCTTATGTACCCTCCATTTATTTTAGTTATCTACCATGACTTCTGCAAATCATCAACCATTTCGTTGCACCCCTTGTAATCAGTGCCACGTTCTAAAGCTCACCCAAGTTATCTCATTTCTATCACAGTTGAGATGATTTTCGCTAATTCTACGTGGTGTAACTCTCCCCCGAAATCTGCTCCTTCGATCACATGTGTGCGAAAACATTGTGGCAAATGAAGAAAGGAACGTCAACCCTGAGGAAGGAGCTCAACGACATCGGTTACCTGGGATCACACCCAGAGKTATGTAAAATGTTCAAGGATGCAGGGTGTTACAATTTTTGCAAAAAATTACAGAGTTTTCATCAGCAGGTGGCAGAGGCCTTTGCCCTCAATTTCGATGGAAAGAAAGCAATCATCGGCCAGGATGAATTCGAGATAGATGAAGCCCTCATAGCCAAAGTGACAGAACTTCCCACGACTGGAGAGAAATGGTTTAAAAATACTGTTATTAAGAATGTTAAATTTAGGACTTATTTAAAACTAGAACACAGGGGTTTGATATGGAAGAAAGATATTCTTGTATCTTTCCTTGAAGAGAAATGGCAACAGTTATTAAAAGCTATAATGGTTTATATAACTTGTGAAGGGCGATACAACATGGTGATGATTTACCATTTTAAACTTATAAACCATTTGACTGGTAGAAACCCACTCAATATTGCCTATTTCCTCCACCGAAGCTTATCCAAGATGGCTCATAAAGTCAAGGCCAAACCTAATCAAGTTGCAGGAAGATTATCCCACCATAGTCTAATCAAACTTTTGGTTTGTGAGATGTTGCAAAGAAGATGTAAAGAGTGGAATTACTTATTATTCTGGAATGATTTCTAGACCGAGGTTCAGTCAGAGGGAAAAAAGAGTCCTCATTCCAAGAAGTCCTCCACTCCCAGAAGTGGAAAGAGGAGGAGGAGAGCTATCTCTCCAATCCCAATCAACCAACCCTCTCCTTCCTCCAAGCTGGGCAAAACTAAGAAGAAATTAATTTTCAATAGTGAAGAAGAAGAGGCCAAAGAATCTCCAGCAAACAAAAACATTCTAAATCCTCCTTATACAGACTCAGAGAATGAAGAGCACCAGATTGAAACAGGGTACGAGGATTCAGTTACCACAGGGCATGAAAATTCTGTTTTTGTGGATATATACACAAGAAGTTATGAGAACCTTCCATCACCTACACCTCGAGAAGAAAAACAACCACAAATTGTAGATGCCTCATCTAGCAAACAAGTGAAGCAGAGTACATCAAAAGAAATCAAGAAGCTTAAGAAGAAGCTAGCCGAGCAAGAAGTGCTAGAAAGGGTGATAAAAAACAGGTATGAAACTCTGTAAAAAAACTTTGCAGAAAGCAACTCAGCTTTGGAAATATTAGCCCATGAAAGCATAAAGGAGAAGAAAAAGAAGGACAAGATTGTAAAAGACTACAATAGCTTATGGAGAGTAGCTCAGTGTTTGAAGAAAAAGGTCAGGGCTTTAAGGAAAAAATCTATGTCTTCAAAACACCAGGCCCATGCTTCTCTTGAGACCCTTGCAGAGGTGGCAATTTAGTGCAATGAACCAGAGGCACCCAGTAACCCTACAAATTTTGAGCAAGATGTAGAAACCTAAAAGATCCATCCTAAGGAATTTTTGAGCCAAGACAAGGGTATTTTTGAAATTTTGATAATCTCAGGTTTCGGTGGCTTAGGCGAACATATCGATTGTTCATTAGCCACCGAAAGCAAAAGTTTCAGTAGCTAATCGACCCGAATTCTATCTACTCTAGCTACCGAAAGCACTGATAAGGCAAAAAGCTAATGTTTTTTCATAGGTCCAAGTTTTCCCTGTTCAAAAGCCTAAAAAATGGTTCCAATCAATGGAAGATAATTAATGACATCTTTATCAAGAGTTTGTTTTGGTTTTGGAGATGCTCTATAAGACAGAAAGGTAAACAACGGTTGGCTATTTTCAAGGATATAAGACCGTTTTACTGTCAACAGGTGTCAGGTTTGACTCCTCCCATATAACATGAGATCCAACACCCTCAGAAGGCTTACTACACCTGCCAAGAATCTGAAGAACATAAAGATCAGTCGAGAATTTGAATTAATTTGGTTTATAGGATCTTTATCTACTTTCTTGGACCAGTTACTGATTTTCTATTTTTGGCAAAATTCGATCCAGTAATCTAGGATCTAGAAACTGTTTGTAAGGCTATAAATCCAAGAACATTTGATGAACACAAGGTTCGATTTTGAGTTCTATAATCTACTGTTGTTGTAAAAAGACACTTTCTTTAATATATAAAGCCTGCAAGCTTCTTTCATTTGTTATTGTCAGACTCTCCCTCATCTTTGTCTATACATATGAGTTGAAATCATTCTTTTGTCTATGTTTAATGGTCCCATGGTAACTGTCATCTTACTTTTGACTGTTAAGAAAGAATCATAAGCATCTTTGGCTAGGTTGTTGACCCATCATATATATGTTGCCTATGTATGTTCTAGTTAACTAATTGGTTTTCTTATCCATTTGATTTACAAACCTATCTGATAATAGCTCCTGAAGGCCTTGTATTGCATGAATATAGCTAGATTGTCTTGAAGATACAATCCAGTGATTAAGATATTCATCTTGATCCAAACCCACACCCATTATTGAGAAAATAGTTACAAAAAGGTTAAGTTACCAGGCATCTCTAATATACAACCTAGGAGAGTTTCCTAGAATGCCAACAAATTGGTGTCGCTGACGGGGAAAGGAGACTAAAGCTCAGCTTCCTTGGGAGATGACAAGATCCAACTTTGATGATAGACAAAGTTTGAACACATTTTTGGGTTGTAACCATCTATCTGGCGACTCCATTGCAACGAAGTGGCTCCGAGAAGGGCTCATACCATGGAAAACCAAGAAAGACCACCTTCAACACCAGTTCCAGATCCTGAGAAGATCATCAGAAGTGGAAAATCTTTGCAAAGACAAAATTCCATGAGCACAATATACAAATCCAAAATCGTCCTAAATTCATAAATCTCTCCGCTAAATTAACCGCTAATTAGAGGTCTGAATATTGCAGCATTATGAAGGAATTTGCTGATGTTTTTGCCTGGAAATACAGTGATCTGAAAACCTATGATCCCTAGGTCATTCAACATAAGATTCCCCTTGAGAAAAACACCATCCCTTTCAAACAAAAATTGAGACCTATCAGTCCTCTCCTATTGCCCGTAATTGAAAAAGAAATAAAAAGCTCCTTGATGCCAAAATTATAATTCCTTTAAGATACTCTAAATGGATTACAAATCTAGTAATAATGAGAAAGAAAAATGGTGAGATCAGGTTATGTGTTGACTTTAGAAACCTAAATAAATGCTCAAATAAAAACAACTATCCCCTACCCAAGATGGAACATCTGCTGCAAAGAATCTCAGGAGCCACTGTCATGTCTTTCCTAAACGGCTTCTCAGGCTATAACTATATTTCTGTACATCCTGATGACCAAGAAAAAAATGCCTTTACCACTCCTTGGGGTACCTTCATGTATGCCAAGATTCCATTCAGGCTGATGAATGCCCGGGCCACTTTTCAGAGGGCCATGGACATAGCTTTCGTGGGAGAAAAGGACAAGCTTGTCCTCATTTATCTTGATGACATCACAGTTTATTCTAACAGTCATGAAGAGCATCTGAAGCATTTGAAAAGAGTATTTTTGAAATGCAGACAGTTTAGGATTTCGTTGAACCCCAAAAAATCTCAATTTTCTCTCAAGAAGGGAAAGCTCCTAGGCCACATCGTTTCAGTAGAGGGTGTGAAAATTGATCCAGCTCAGGTGGAAGAAATTCAGAGGTTGTCCATAATGAGGTCAAAGAAGGACATCCGATCTCTACTTGGTAAGATAATTTTTGTCAGAAGATTTATTCCAAATTTCGCTGAGGTAGTGAAACACATAACCTCTATGCTAAAAAAGGGATCTGAGATAAAGTGGACAGACAATGCAAGAAGTTCATTTCAGCATATCAAACAGGCTATCATGGAATCCCCCACTCTAATTAGTCTAGATTACACCAAGAACTTCTATATTTTCTCCTTTGCTTCCTATGACACGGTGGCAGTAGTCTTGTTAAAAAAAGATGATGAAAGTCTTAATCACTCAGTGGCCTTTTTCAGCAAAATGCTCAGAGACGTTGAACTAAGGTATGATCCTATAGAAAAACAAGCTTATGCTCTCATTAAGTCGTTAAAAGATTTCAGAGTTTATATCATCCATGCAAAGGTTATTGCCTATGTTCCTTCAGCCTCTATGAAGGATGTCTTGACTCAGCCTAATATTGATGGGAAGAGAGCTAAATGGATCGCAAAGCTAATCGTGTTCAACATAGAAGTGAAGCCCACTAAGCTGGTAAAAGGCCAAGGCCTTGCCAAGATTTTGATGGAAGAAAACTGTGATATTTTGGACATAAATTTCATTGGGGAAAGTTCATCAAGTTTGTAGATAGAGGTAGCAACGAAAGGACAACATAACAACCAACAAGTGTGTAATGATCCCAAGCCATTATGCAAGGATCATCACTGTTTTGGTGTCTTTTTAAAACTTTTTCTGAGTGAGGTATTTCGTCAAACACTTTGCTGATCTACCTTTTAAATGTGTTTATATGTGTGTATGCAACAAATAACAGAAAGAGATAACCATGGAACATACCTCAACCATATGCAATAAGATAGACAATCCAAAACATCTCAATTCTTCTTTATTCATAAAATAGAGAAGCCTACTACAATGAAGATGCCGATCTAGAATGCTTAACAGATGGCCAAGAAGATAAACAATAGATAAGAGATGCTACAAAATGCTCCCGCTAATACAAAATATGCCTCCAAAGGCTGAATAAGAAATGAAGATCAATACAAGCAGATTTGAATGCCAAACTCTCCAGCTGAAGAATGCCACGCTCCAATAGAAGGCTGAAACCCTCAATAACTCGACCCTGCTACCAAAAGTGTCCAATCACCCTAATAAATATGCCAATTGATAGATATGGTGATGGAAAGAACAACCCAGGTGACTGAATCTCCAAGATCCCTCTCAATCTCTGTAGATCTGAAATCCCCCACTGAATGGTGCACCCCACTGGACGACTGAAACCCCAGATAATTCGGCCATGCTGAAGGAGGCCTCCAAATGCTCTGAAATTCTCCAAAAATATAGATCGAGACACTGTAAGTCACTAGGTAAAGTCTCAGGGTCAAATCTGAACTGTAACCCCTCCAAACGGACTAGATCTGGATCTCAAAAACGCCCTCCTTCTCTTCAATTCGCCCCACTGCTCAAGAAATAATCTGAGCCATAAAACTGTCTCAGAAAGCACTAGATTTGATGTCCAAGGTCCTGCAATGAAAAACCAAGTGATAGAATCCTCAACGGCCCTGCCAATCTCCTACAATGAATCTCTCTCCAAAGATGTTGCGCCCCTCTTGTTGGAATCCCTCAACTGGTGTGCCCTCTCTCTATCTGCACATGAAACTGATGTAGAATCCTCCTGCAACTGAGTAGATATGGAACTAGAATGGTGTGGGAGAGTATTCCATATTCGAGACCAATCTTGGGACAAGATAGGTGGAATATTTCACCACTGAATCGTCCTCTAGGGTTTGTTATGTCAAAACCCTCAAAAACCCCCAATATTGGGCTCACTAGCTAGAAGCCAGAAATCAAAATAAGACCATACATGAATCAACGATAAGAGGCCCTTGCCTTTCCTTTATACTTTTGGCTCACCTTGTCCCTCCAAAGTGACTTTCATTTTATTAATATTTAATTAATTAATTAAATCACTTTAATTAATTAATTAACCTTTTTACCTCTAAAAAGCTCCTTATCTCTCCTTGTGGCTTCCCTAGCCACTGAAATTCACTTCTAGCCATCCCATCCTGTAGTGTTGCTTCTCC
>JASDQU010099931.1:1846741-1859843 GCA_032191745.1 Picea mariana
TACTCATTGGTGATGTTTTCCTTTCTAAGTTAAATGTTATTCTTGCTTAGTTATCGCACTATTTTCTAAATCTAATCTTTGAAAGTAACAAACGTTGCAGGATTTATCTCGTGTACCCTGTTTCTGACTTTAAAATATTTAAGTGTTTTATCTTCTAATTTTAAGATAAAGAAATTCTTAACTGCTTCTCTGTTGTAATTGACTTTCTCGTCTTTTCTGCTATTCCTCATTTATGCTGCTAAAAGAATCCAGTGATTACATTATCTTGCCCTGTGAAAGGTTTCTTTGTTTTTTGGTTAGAATTCATTTCAGGATACAGACCCCATAGCCCAATGGATGTGTAAATCCCCCTCATCCAACCCAACGAAAACTACAACAAACAAAACCAACATATTTTATTTACCTAGCCTAATATTTGAATTTGAAACATATCTAAATCATACAGAGAGATCCCTCTCTGAAGCTAGTAGGGATAGATCCAAGCTTCAAAGTTGTTGGATAAAGTTACCTACCATAGATTTCTTCTTTTCTGACAACCTCTAGGAAATTTACAAAGCATTAACAGGCCCATAGTCTCTGTGCTAGTGACTTTGCATGCAACATGCAAAATGCCATCTTCTTTAGAGATCGGTTTTTTCCACTCAGCAACTCCATTTTTTTGCGGAGTATAGGGAACTAAATGTTGCATTTGAATCCCTGCCTCATGGTAAAGATTATGGATCTCATGATTTACATACTCTCCCCCGTTATCATCTCAGAGGACATTGATCTTCTTTCTGGACTATGTCTCAACCAAGGCTTTGAAATCTTTGAGGTGTTGAAAGACCTCAGATTTTTTCCTAAGAAAGTAGATCCAAGTAAAATGTGAGAAATCATAAAACAAAATGAGAAAAAACCTCACTTTGCTGATGGATGGATGCAGAAAAGGACCCATAAGGTCACCGTGGATCAGATCTAAAGGTGTGGAAGCTTGCTTAGACTTTCCTTTGTCGAATTTCTCTTGAGGGTGTTTCCCGAGAACACATCCCTCGCATAATCCCCTTGAGAAATGGATTTCTGGTAGACCATCAACTAATCTGTGCTTGCTAAGCTGTTGCATGTATCTGAAATTCAAATTTCCAAACCTTTCATGCCTTATCCTACTACTTTCATCAACATAAGTATGTAGTAAAGAAGAATCAGGTTCAATGAATTCAGAAAATGTATACAATCTAGACTAATGATTTACCTCACTGGTAGCAACCCTGGAGCTGGTTTTCATGTCGTAAATGTCCACGGAATTTGGTGTGAATATGAATTTATTTCCAGTGTTGGAATTCATCATCTGATACATGGAGAGAATATTGACAGAAAGCTTGGGAACATGCAGCACATTCTCGAAACTTCCGTTGGTGAGTTCAATCCTTCCTTTACCGGTGACTTCGACAGAAGAGTTGTCCCCCATCAGAATGGGAGGACCTTTCCATGCATCCAAAGATGAGTATACTTCTTCTGAGGTAGCCATGTGATGTGATGCTCCTAAATATACGATCCAAGCATCAGGGGAGGAGTTGATGGAAATCAAGGCATGTCTAGAATTGCCTTTCTTGGAATTCAGATCTTCTGGCTTCTTCTTCTTTGCACCCTTGGGGATTCGATCTCCAAGCTCTTTTTTCTGAAGTATCTGAGACATCTGATATATTTTTTTCATGCATTTGGATTCCGAATGGAATCCTTTGTGACAATATGTGCATTTATCTCATTTTATTTCCTTTTCTCCTTTATATCTGAAGGCATCGGTGAAGGGTTTTGTTTACCCTTCCTTCTTCGTATGTGCATGAGATTTTCTCTTATCTTTATCTTTAGATTTTTGATATTTGTAGCTGCCATCATGCACAATGAGTGCATGCACCCTTGGGCCTTTGATTGTGCCCATGTTGATGAGCTTGGTTTGCTCTTATGTCAAGGATTCGATAAAGTCCTCAAGAGAAGGCATCTTCCAGGTGGCTCTAGAGGTGAATATGACAGTATGGAATGTATATACGAATACAAATAATTTAGGACCAAGATTGGAGAGAATCGTGAGAACCATTTGTTTCTCCTTCATTGATTTATCAACCCCGCAAGCTTTGAGTTGCGACAGTAAATCATTGAACTTTGTAAAGCAATCCTGGATATTTTCGAATCTTTTTGGATCCAATGTGAGTAGCTACACTTCTAGCATGTGTCCCCTCATCTCATCCTGTTTTCTAAAGAGTACTTCCAAGATTTTCCAGGCTTCATTGGGATTCTTACAGGAAGATATGTGAAAAAGGAGATCAGGATAAATAAGACTGCAAATTGTTCCGAGTGCGTCATCCATGCGATTTAAGTACTTGGATTTTTCTATGGCTGATTTCGGCTCTGTATATGTATTCATGGTTAACCTGTACAACCCTCTGGATCAGATATGTATGTCTATTTTCTCCTTCCAAGAAAAATAGTTGTAAGATGTAAGAATGAATTCTTTTTGGAATTCCATCTTTCCGCTGTCTTCAATCTTTTGTACCTGCAAACAATTTTGGTGTATCTTTTTCTTAGCAGTCTGTCGGCTATGATACCATGTAAATGTGTTGAACCTGCACAAAATAGATCTATCTAAACAATAATACACACATTTTCAGACATAATTGGAGAAAGAATAAGAAGGAGAGAAAGAATGGAAGAATTCTCATTAACCATTATGAATAATGAATACTTTACACATGATATACTCTGTATATCTCAATGAGTTCGAATTAAGGTGAACCAATGCACCATAGTGGTGGTATAGAGTGATATTTACAAACACTATCAATTACAAGAGTCAAGTGCCACCTATTCTAGTATCTCAGGCAGTTATGGGAGTGAATTGCCACCTAGTTGAGTTAACTAGTCAACTAGTCTTCAGTTAACTGACTAAACATAGAGTAGTGAGGAGTTAACTCAGGGAATCAAGGCTAATGCACCACTATGGTGATGATACCAAGGCAAGGTCGAATTATGATGGTGATTATCAAAATGTTTCATGGTGATGATCCCAATGTTGCATGGTGATGATCCCAATGCAACATCTAAACTCAACTCAACTAGTCAAACTGAAGTGTCAACTCAAAGAGAATATTCTCCCAGTGGAATATTCTCCCCTAAAACATAGGAGACTGGATAATGACTAATTATGAATAATAAACAAGGAACAAACTTAGGAAAAATAAATCCTAGGTGTGTGTGAAGTAACTCCAACAACACAAACCAAGAAAACAGATAATAATGAAGCACAAGCTACAACCAGAGAAAGCGAAAAAGAAACTAAAGGTTTTAGTTTAGAAAATGAAATAAATAAAATTAAAACCCCCATGCCTTTGGTTGAGCTCGCTAAGAATCCAATTTATAAAAAACAAATTGCTAAAATGATTAATTTTTCTGATGCAGAATGTTATGCAGATGTAATAAATTGACAAGATGAAAAGCCTATGATTATGTTTGGTCTGCACATTGAAAATGCTAAGGATTATGTAGCTCCTTTTTATATTACCTTAATTGTGCATGATCATTTACTTCATAATTGCATGTTATATTTTGGGGCCTCTCACAACTTAATGCCTAAATTTATCATGGAAAAGTTGGGCCTTGAAATCATTAGACCTTATTAGGACTTATATTCTTTTGATTCCAGAAAGGTTAAGTGTCTGGGCATGATCAAAGATCTGGTAATGAATATTTCACAGATTCCTGTAAAGCGTATTCTTATGGATATAGTCATTGTTGATGTCCCTGTCAAGTATGGCATGCTTTTATCCAGGTCTTGGGGCGCAAAACTTGGTGGATCACTTCAACTGGACATAACATACGTTGCGATCCCGATTTTTGGTGGACAATTTACTCAACTATACAAAGAGACTAGACTGGCATATACTATAAGTGACCCTCAAAACCCAAACAACTATCCAGTCTATGCTATCAATCAGGATCTAGGAAATTGTATTTTATCATTAGACGTTGATTTTGATGACTGTATAGAAGAGGAAAACAAAAAAATAGAAAAAACACAAAAAGTGTAAATAATAGAGAAGGAGTATGGAAAATGTTTTTTGACGGTGCTTCGTCCTGCGAAGGGGAAGGGGTAGGAGTGTTATTTTCTTCAATTGGATATGAATATGTCATTCCCTTTTCATATAGGTTACAGTGGTAAATCGATTATACTAATAATGTCTTTGAGTACGAAGCTCTGGTCTTCGAATTGGAGGCTACCAGGAAACAACAAATTGAAAATCTAATAGTTTATGGTGATGCAGAAATTATTGTAAAACAAATAATCCAGCAATATCAAGAAAAATATCCAAGGCTAAGGTCATATAGAAATTGCGACTGGGATCTGATTGAGAATTTATTCTCGTCATTTAACATTCATAACATTCCCAAAATGGAAAATCAATAGGCAGACTCCTTGGCCAAAGCCGTTGTGACTTTTATGCCTCCTACTATCCTAAAACTAAATTATCATATAGAAATGATTCAAAAACCTTCAATCCCAAATAATGTGAAACACTGGCAAATCTTTGAAGATGACGAGCAGATTAAAAAATTTCTAGAAATGGTCGATGAATTCTCTGAGACTCATAAGGATCAAGAGAACCAGAACGATCCTATCTGGATCATGAAAGAAGGTTAAGAGCCTAAAAAGTTCCAAGATAAGATCACAAATCATTGAATGCTTGTACTTAAGAACAATCAGATCCATAGAGGATTGATACTCTTAGAGAGGTTATTTGACAAAGATGACATACCCTTGAAATCTACCCTATGAACTCAACCCGAGGAGGTTGAAGACTGTGACATAGGAACTAAATAAGAACCTAAGATAGTCAAGTTATCTAAATACCTTCCAGTTCAAGAGAAAAACAAATATGTCAAATTTATTAAACAAAGAAAAGATGTATTTGCCTGTTCCTATGATGATTTAAAAACTTATGATACCTCTGTGATTGAACATAAGATTCCTTTGAAACAGGGTATCAAACCTTTTAGACAAAAGTTGAGACAAATAAACCCTATCCTCTTACCTATAATATAAAAAGAAGTCAAGAATATTCTCGACGCAAATATTATTGTCCCACATAGGTATTTTGAATGGGTAGCAAATCTAGTACCCATCAGAAAGAAAAGAGGAGAAATTAGGCTTTGTGTGGATTTCAGTAATTTAAACTAGTCATCCCTGAAAGATAACTACCCACTGCCAAAAATGGATCATGTCTTGGAAAAATTAGTTGGAGAAAAAATAATGTCGATGATCGATGGCTTCTTAATTTATAACCAAATTGTTGTCCACGAAGATGATAAAGAAAAAACTTCATTCACTACTCCGTGGGGAAATTTCATGTATGATAAAATGTCGTTTGGTTTGATGAATGTAGGGGACACCTTCAAAAGAGAAATGGATATATCTTTCATCAGTGAGAGAGATAAGTTTTTCGTTATTTACTTAGATGATCTAACAATCTTCTCGAATTCTGATGCAAAACATTTGTTTCATCTCAAAAAAACTTTTGAGAAATGTCCAAAATTTGGTTTGTCTCTAAACCCTAAAAAGTCTCATTTTTCTATGCAAGAAGGAATACTTCTAGGTCATATGGTTTCGAAATATGTAATAAAGGTTGATCTAAAGCAAATCGAGGCTATTGACACAATAAACATTCCTAAAAATAAAATAGAAATCTAGTCTTTTTTAGGTAAAATAATTTTTTTGAGAAGGTTTATCCCTAACTTTGTTGAAATTGTCAAACTAATCATAGATATGCTGAAGAAAGACAATGAAATCAAATGGAATTCTGAAGCTAAAGCATCATTCAAGCAAGTTAAAAAATCTATAAGCGAAGCTCCGGTATTAGCTAGTCCTCACTATACTAAGGAATTCCTAATCTTTTCTTTTGCATCAGAACATACTATCACAACAGTACTTCTCAAAAATATTGAAGAAGGTTTCAAGCAGTCGATTACATTTTTCATTAAAAGTCTCAGAGATGCCAAATTAAGATACAATATACTGGAAAACGAAGCCTATGCTATGGTGAAAGATCTCAAATCTTTCAGGACATATGTACCGCACTCCAGAATAATTGCTTATGTGCCAACAAGCTCTTTTAAAGATATATTGGTATAGCCGGACAGAGATGGTAGAAGAGGTCGGCGATTAGCCAAAATTCAGGAATTCAATCTAGAAGTAAAACTGACCAAGCTGGTCAAAGTTCAGGGTTTGGCGAAGATATTAGCAGAGTCAAATTTTAGAGAACTTGGGATAAATCATTTGGAATCACATGGACCTGTTCCATACATAGGAGAACTTGACGATCAAAACCCTAGAGTCCAGATCGAGTATAAATTTTCTTCCTATGACTGGAATCACGATATCATTTCATATCTCCTTACCCTTTAGTGTCCAAGCGATATGAATCCATCAAAAGAAATAATGTTGAAACTACACGTAGTTAAATACTATATCATCAAAGGACAACTGTATTGGAAAGATCCTCTAGGTTTCTTACTATGTTGTCTAAGAGAATCTAATATAGAGGATGTCATAAATGAATTTCCCAAATGAGTGTGTGGAGGAGATCATGCTTGGAGGGCCATGACCTACAATATTCTAAGAGATGGATATTATTGGCCAAAGATATTTACCTATGTCAATGCTAAAGTCAGAGCCTACAACCCTTTCCAACTGTTCTCTGGCAAGCAAAATATCCCTGCATTACCTTTGGTCCCAGTCAAGATAGAGACTCCTTTTCAACAATGGGGCCTAGACTTCATAGGATAAATCCACCCATAGTCAAGCGCCCAATATAAGTGGATTTTAACTTCTATTGATTATTTCACAAAATGGGTGGAGGCCATTCCAACTCAGAATGCCACAGATTCAGTAGTTATAAAATTTTTGGAAGAGAACATCCTATCCAGATTTGGTTGCCCCTAAAAAATAGTTATGGACAACACCCAAGCATTCAAATCTATGGAAATGATAAGTTTTTGTCAAAAATACAACATTGTGCTGGGACATTATACAACCTATTATCCTTAGAGAAATGGGTTGGCCGAATCATCCAAAAAAATCTTGATGAATATAATAAATAAAGTATTAAGGGAGAATAGAAAGGCTTGGCAGGTTCACCTAAAGTACGCCTTATGGGCAAATTGGATCGTCACTAAGAAATCAATAGGAATGTCTCCTTTCCAAATGGTTTATGGCACCGACATTGTACTCCCTGTTAATCTATCTCTTCCAGTAATAAATTTGTGGCAAGATGTGAATGAAGATCCAAATGACGTAATGATAAGGATAAACCAAATAATCGAAGTCCAACAAAACAGGGCCGAAGTCGATGTCGGACTTAAAAAATACCAAGATAATATGAAATCCCTTTTCGACAAAAAAGAGAAAGATAGGTAATTTGTTCTTGGTGATTTAGTTTTGAAATGGGATGTCAGGAAAGAAGATCCAAGTAAACATGACAAGTTTGATCACCTTTGGTTTGGACTGTTAAGGATTGCATCTACAGAGGGTAAGAATTCATTCCTACCAGAGAATCTCGACGGGAAATTTTTTGACACCCCTATAAACGGGTGCTATCTAAAACATTTCATGCAATAAAAATGTTTCAAAGTACCATTGTATATAGTGGTTTGGTTTCTGTTTACTTTCACAACTTTATTTTCCTTCATATGATACCTGAATTTTACTTTTTATAAACCTAGTTTTATTTAATACTCCGAAAAGAAAAAAATAAAATGTCTGTACTGTATATCATTTCTATTTTGCGGAACTCTCTGATTGTTTCTTTTTGCAGGACATTTATCATCAGATGAGGAATAAGGAGATATCGGAATTCAACGCTCAGTTTTCAGAATAAGTTTTTTTCTCTCAAACATGTGATGAATTAATAATTGGTTAGGCTGTAAATATAAATGAAATCCAAGGTATGAACTTCTATGCTTATTTTTCAATCTAAAATGCTAAAATAAATCTCATTGAATCTTAGCATAATTCTAATCATGTAAAAATGATCACCTGATCAAAGATTGGAAAAGTATAGATCTGAAAACCTCCAAACAAAAATAAAATGAGATAAAAATAGAAAGAAGAGAAGTTGGTAATCAAAAAGAGGATTGTGTGGAAGTGAGATTCTTTTATCCCAAACCCTCTCATCCCTCATTCTATTTCACTTTTCCTATCTTTGAGCTTTTACTCTATTTTGATTTTCACGACCTGTCCTTAAATATTCATAACCTGTCCTTAAATCTTCATAGAAAGAAAAGATTTATCCCTGAATTTGAAAACTTAAAAACATATCTTTAAAACAAGACTAGGAGAAAATATTTGTGTTCTTTTGATTCCAACTTAAAGAAAGTATGTCTAGGATAATCCTGATAACTTTATCTCTTCTATCATATTTTTACTGATAAAAATACTTAAGGAAAATCCCTGGAAAATAAAATTTCCCAATAAAATATTCCCTATAGGAAAAGATGTATTGAAGATTGAGAGAGATCTAGCTCAGAGTACAATAAAAAAAAATTGACAGGCCTTCATTGTCAAATCTTAAGCAGATATCATCCCTGTATGACACATACAAGTTGATTTCCCCCACTTCAAAAATATATAAAACATATAAGATAGATGGTGAAAGAAAATTCATAAATTGATTGCCCCCATCTAGTCCAAGAAAAATGGTGAAAGGAAATTCATAAAATCGATTGCCCGAATTTTGTCCAAAGGAGATGATGAAAGGAAATTCATAAAATGATTTCCCTCATCTCAAATAGAATGAAAAAATGCTATTTGAAGTGGTGAAAGGAAATTCAATGGGAGATGTAGATAACTTCACTGGGGTACTGAACAGGCTCGTTTGCAGTGAAGAAATATTTATGATATCTGTAAGGTTGTCGTACATGTATAAACATACTCTGGTAGCTAGTTCTCTTTTCGATAATATTTTCATCCTATATCGAACAGGGATTCCCTGAATAAATCATTAAAATTACTTTTCCTTGAAGTGAACAAAATCGATCGAAGTATGATAGTTCATTTAAAGTTTTTTTTGAATCAGTTTTAGAAAAAGAAAACTTATTAATAGCCTAACTTGACATCAGTAATTGATTGTGTTTTGAAAGTTTTCTGAGACACGACTGAAGTCTAATTTTTGTCTGTATAATTTTCCCAAATTTGTTCCCCAGGAACACAACAATGACTCCATTTAACTAATGAAGGCACTTAGTCTATTGTTCTTCCATGCCTCATAGGGAGACGCAATCCCTAGATGGAGCCCATGTTGAAACATATATATTTCTAAACTTTTGGACTTTAAATAAATTTCATTCCAGGTTAAATAAGAATAAGACTTGCATGATATACGTCGTTGATGAAGTCTTCCATCTAAACGAATGAACCTAAATATCTTTGGATTTGTGGAGCTGCCAAATGGTTAAAGAGATAAGTCGCTAGAGGCCACTTCGGAGCTTCACGCTTCAGATATTTCAACAAGTCATAAATTAAAAAATTCCGAAACCCAAATATATTTGTTATCACTTTTTCACCAACTTTTGAAAGACATGAGTCATGGTACACATGTGCATTTTAAATCTTCCCTGAGTCAACACATGGCACCTTTATTCGAGCTTTTCATCTAAATATTCACATGATTCTAATTAACACTTGGCACCCCCTAGCCTCGACAAATCATCTAAAATGACGTCATCTTCGACACATCACTATGAGTAATAGCCTTTTGGGAATATAACAAGGAACTAACTTTCAATTCCATGAAGCGGTGAAATCCTAAAATATCAAATCTTAATTAATTAAGTTAATCTCGGTTAAAGACGGTTAATAAGTTCGTACTTCATAAGTTAGGATGTTTATCATCCCTCACATCTTGAAATATCCAAAGTCTGAACTTTTGAAACATTTCAAACTTAAAAGGGGTTAATTAAAACTAAAAACGATTATCCGATAATTAATCATTTCATAGTTTCGGGTTTCGAGGATTCTATCTCGAGCTACTCATTAAAATCCCGAAGAATGAATACCTGAAAATGTTTAATGTTAAACATGATTAATTAATATATTAAACAAGATTATCTCATAATTAATTTCTCACGAGTTTACGATTCGAGAATTTTCAAACCTGTTTCATCCAAGTTCCTGATCACGAACCACCAATATTTATGGCATTAATCACGAATAAATGGCAAATATTTCAATATAGATTGCAGATCGTTGCCAAGATTTCTTCATTAAGGTATATGATTTTTTCGTTAGTAAAAGTATTCATAAATCAATATGCTTAAGGTGAATAAGAATATTGGATTTTGAATTATATTTTCATTCTCATAGAATAACAAGTTTTAAGCCAGCTGAATAAGCTCACACATTCTCCTGTAACAGGTAACACAGTTCTGATTTCATTAATATCATGGTACCATGGAAAATGGCTAAAGAATATGGTGAGAGCATAGATCCAAACACAGATGTTCTCTTAGACACCTCACTGATAGCCATAGATACCGTGAAATCATGGACACAGGTGTTCGATATTCTACAGCACGAGCTGATAAATTGCCCAGAGGATTCAGGTGACGAAGTAACCAAAACCCATGTGACTAAACTCAGGGATATAGTTGAGTCAGAAATACAAAATATAGATGCGTCGACGAGGATCATGTCGTATAACAACATGATAGGCTATGCCCTGGATAACGTCGACATTTCAACCAGGAGCATTTGCAATTCACAGAAGGTTGTTGTTGGGTATTTTCGACCAGATCATTTTAAAGTAATGTATAAATTATCCATCATTTTTAAATACAGCTACAATGTTGAATTCATAATGGAGTTTGAACAATAGGAGTGCACACATTATGGGAAAAACTACACTGATTTAATCAAGAAATGATGGGGGCATCCTGAGAAATTCAGAGATGACACTCACGGGATATATGCCACAATGTCGTTAGATGCCCATATGATTTATGTGGCTATGATGCTATGTAGGATATTTGGGAAAAACGACTCCTCTCATTTTCTGTTGGCATGGGTACCAATTATGAATGAAGTGGCCGAGGGCTATTCTTTCAACTGGGCAAAGATCTTATCAGACAACCTGGCCAAAGAAATCATAGGGTACCAATTGGAAAAGTCCAAAGGGAAACCTTCTCCTTTATACATGTTGGCATACATCATGGATTCCATTTTTTTTATCACTCCTTTCCCTCTGATGAGCTAGAGTTGGAACCCGACCAACGTCGATCCTATCCATTTCTATCACTCCAAGTTGTGGCAGGACAAAGCCAGACATTTCTTCTATGAAATATGCCATTATGTAGTGGTTCTAATTCATATCTCCCTGTACGGTTTCCCACCTCCCAGAATTTCAGACAGAATCATGGATAACTTGGGAAAAGTATTAGACTGGTATATTGATGAAAAATTTTCCTATATCAGGGTTTTTGGGTGCTCGGTTAACCCCCATGCTCTCCCAAAATTTTTACCAGATCGACTGGTATGTCGAGAGGTGGATTATTAGGCCATGACATGGGGCATTAGTAAATAATTGAAAGTGGCCCAGAAAAAGGTATGGCCAAACTTCCCTCTTTAGGTTGGTATGTTTTTGTTGCAATATTTCGACCATTCGAAAGTATAGGTTGTGGCTCTAGAAGACGTCAAGTTAGTTGATATTGAGTTTAAATGCCACATGTTAGCACTCTGTAATTTGCCCAAGGCTGAAAGGCAATCGCAGAGGCAACATCAAAACCGCTTCGAGTCTTGGATCTAGCCCTCCAAGACTCAGAGAGAGATCTCTCTGTCTGATATAGCTTTGTTTGAAGAGAATTTTAGGCTAGTTAAAAGAATTATTGGTTTTGTTGTAAAGGGTTTTTAAAGTTGCTTGAGACAGTCAACTCCTCCATTGGGCTATGGGGTCTGTAATTAATTAGGAATGAAATACAGCCAGAAATGCTGAAGAAATCCTTCACCAGGTGAGATAACACACTCACTGGATCTTTAATAATTTTAAATGATGATCAGAAGAAAAGATAAGGAAATAACTCCAACTAACAAGCACTTAAGAATCTCTTAATTGAAGATATTTAGAAGATGAACATTAAAATCTTTAGAATTGGAAACAGGGTATCGGGGATAAATCCTGTAACATAACGCTATTCGTAAAGATTATCTTAAGAAAAACAAGATGATTACAGAGCAAGAAAACATTTACTGAGAAATCACATCGCCAGTAAACATGCGCAGGAATCCTGTAAAGTGCCTCTTCTCATTAATGGCAGATCTATTCAAAAGTGTTACAGCTTGATAGCCACAGGGCGTGAAGATCCAACACTTTTACATTAAAATCATCTCTATAAATAATAAAGATCATCCCCATCAAGTTCGGAAGTCGGTTTAACCGTCTTGGCCAAAAATAGCCACCACTCCCAGAAAATTCAGAGTTTTCTGCCATAAAACATGGACCGTTTTTCTGCGAAACAGGGGTCTGATCAGACATGATTCTCTCTTGAATGATGACACCTGGGAGAAAATTGAAATATTTTATTTTAGGTGGGTATGTTCAGGACAAAAACCTCTTTCGGTTTCGCAAAATTCTTCTCCAGCTGGCCGTGACAGCTCCTGCAAGATCGGGACTGTAATGGAAAATTTAAAATATGGAAAAATAGGCCCCGAAGATGTCTTCGATTCTCTATGCTCGTAACTCCGTTGCAAAAAATGAAAGAGGGTTTTGTTCCTCATCCCATCCTAACCAAAAACCTCTCTTGGATTTTTAAAATCCATCCCCGTTTTCTCAGAATCTCCGCTGGAAGAAGACATGGCAACATAGGCAAAAATTGGCAAACATGAGGGAAAATGGTTTTTTGGCGGGAAAATATTCCGGACCCCCCCCCCTCGTTAAATGCAGACTGCCCGGGGGGGTCCGGAATTGAACCTAGGCCATGGATCTCGGTGATCAAAACTGGGCCGTTTAGATTTGTATGAGTTTTAATTTATGATTCTGGACCCCCCCCCTCGTTAACTGTTGAACTCACGGGGGGGTCCGGAATTGAA
>JASDQU010099931.1:1914618-1987629 GCA_032191745.1 Picea mariana
CCGATAAGAAATATTACTAAAATTCATGACATACTAATTATTACAGAGAATACATTAAATATTGAATCCTCTTACCGAGGGACGATATTCATAACCCCCTTCGGCATGCCCCTTCTCCCTTCAATGTTTTTGGGCTATTGTTATTAAAAGTCTTCTATTTTGCAAGCCTCTACAATCATAGCAAGGGAAATAACATTTTCCATCGCCCCTCGTCTCTAATTCCGCTCTTAACCGAGCAAGCTTCCTGTCATTTTCGTTCATTGTGACAAATCCTTGTCCTAACAAGTAATTGTCTTACCTACACCATACCAAACATTAAGTTGTCAATTTTTTATATTTTGGCCACTCCTTTCGATTATGATATGTTTATTTATAGTGACCTACATCTTTATAATAAGGTGATCACATGTGTAGAGGATCAACATCATGACGACATAGATAGCATCTTTATAATAAGGTCATATATGTACAAATGTTTTCTTTATATAATAATTACATATACACCTAACATAAGTTTAGGGTTAGTGTTTATGTATCTTATTAGTCCCTGCTAAAGCAGGGAATATAGCAATCAATTACTATCATTTCATCGATTAGTGTTGAGTTTCAAGAGCAATTCCATATCTTTATCAATGAAAAGAGAGAGAGATTATAGCTACAATTGAAGGGAAAAGGGTATGTGGATTCCATAAACCTAGAATATTAAGGAATCCACATACCCTTTTCCATAGAATATACTAACTATATCCAAAAACCAAATACATGAAATATGGTATAACTACACATATTATATAAATATATTATCAAGGCAAAAATAAGCTAAATGCAATTTAGACATTTGAAAAAAAAATTACAAGTTGAATGAGTACATCAATAAAAAATAACATACTAACCTTGCAAGTTCAAAATCCGAGCTATGTAGATCAAGAATTGGATTTGTTCAACTGGTGGGTGATGGAAAAAATAAACATCTCAAACAAAAGCTAAAAACAGTGTCACAACTATAGCAATTGTGTCGCAAATTCTCTTAAAGTCACGCATATATAGATAAAATAGTCAACTAGTTGTTAACACCGACCAATGAGATAGACAAAATTTTCATCGTTATTTCCACAAAAGTTTGTTGCTATAGCGACGAAGATCCCGACTAGGTTAAATTAAGATTTTCGTCGATATTGCAACAAACTTTCGTGGCAATAGAGACAAAAATCCAGCCCTGTTTAAAAAAAATATGAAACTAGTGGAAGCGTGGAAAATTTTCGTGGAATAATCCGCCCATATGTAGTAGTGTCACTCAGGTCTAGGCAATGCTGCTTCGAAGGCCTTGAGCTGCCTCGACTTGCTGCTTCACCTGAGCCTTCTACTAAACAAGCTCTTGGATCATCTGCTCTGTAATAGACCCTTCCAGGTGTTGTTCCGCTGTCGCAACCACTTAGTCCAGTTCGAGCCTTGTCCCTCAATTTCTTCAAACACCTTGCAGGCTTCATCCTACACAGGTTGTAGCCTCTACGTGACTTCCATTACCCTGCCCTGAATGATAGTAATTTGTTTTTGTACCGCGCGTTGTTCTTGATATCTCTTCATTCTTTCTTCCGTAGTGAGCATCTTTATCTGTGCATGTACTAACAGTGCCTGTTGTTGTGCTTCCTGTAACTGCACTTCTAGTTTCCTTAGCTCTGGATATTCTGTGAGGCATTCATAATTCTGTGTGCTTCTATCGCTCAGTTGTTTGCATTCTAGGGCGAGGGCTCTTATCCTTCCAACTATGTTCTTAGTGGCTTCCTCCCTCTGGTCGCGCACAAGCTACGGAGTGCTTGGTACTGCTTGGATCTCCAACTCTATTATCCTCACCTGAAGCTATTGGATGGCCTTAGTGAGATTCACCACTTGAACCTCAATTGACTCATGTCCCCCCTGTGCCAAGCCTGGCACAGAGAGAAGTGATTTATTCACTGCTTCTTTGACCATAGTTTGCTCTGCGAGAAGCTGGTCCTTTTCTCTCTGTATCTTCTCTTTGTCCTCCTTGAGCATCGCCCTAAACTCATCTCACTCATTTTCATAGGCGGTTACACAGTACCGTGCAACTCGTAGTTTCTCTAAGACTTCCTCTTTCTCTTGTTTCAAGGCTTTTGTAGCTTTCTCCTTTTCTTCCTAGATTCTCTGAAGTCGAGCCTTTGTCCCATCTACAAGTCTTCTTAATTGGGTTGGTTCATCCCCCAATTCTGCAACCTGTGACGAAGAAGGTGCAGTAGGTACTACGCGGATCAATTGAATAGCTTGTTGTATTTCCTTCAGCTCCTTCTTGAACCTTCATACAGATCCTCCTACTTCACTCCATATCTCTACAAGATGTCCTCGAAAGCATCCTCCATGGATCCATGGACCAAGTTGATTTCATCCTCTGTGAATGTGGCCTCTAACTAGGGCTTGCTAGCCCGCGTCTTCTTTTTCTTGTTGAAGGTTTATGCGGAGAAACCTTCCTCTTCTACGGTGTTTCTGTTTCAGTAAGGGGATCTTTCATCGGTGTAGCTTTGCCTTCTCCTTGTTTTTCTCCTTCATCCCCTCCTCCTTGTCCATGTTCTTTGTTTCCTCCTCCTAGCGAGCCGGATCCATTTCCTTCAGAAGTGTTATCCTCCTCGTCAATCTCTATATTCTGGACATCCTCCTTTTTCTTCTTCTTCTTCTTCACACTGGACTGTCTTACATGCTCGACCCAGGTGACGAGGAGGCTTCCTATGATGTCAGTGTAGAAGATTTATTCTTCATTGATCGGTACAAGGAACTCCTCCGACCACTCATTCGTGATCTATTCCATGTCTTCATCTTTCATCTTGTAATATGATTGTAACTCTTCCTTTCTCTCATATCTACGTGTAGTGATATAGATAAAATGTCGATTTGCGCAGAACTTGGCTATCGGTCTGTACTGCTGCAAGGTGCGCGGTGTCATGCGCAGAAATTCTTCAATGGAAACCTTCAGTTGCTTATAATACGCATGGAACATAGCGTTCGACTGCCATTGCTTCGACATGTCATTGGTGTAGCACAAGGTAGAAAACCTAGTGGCATTTTCCAAGTGACAAATGAAATCAACACGAGAATCTAGCTAAAGTGGAACTCATATCCATGATCCTGAGCTTCGCGGTAGTATTTCTTGAGCTCATTGATGAGGTAAATCACCCAATTCATCTGCATTCCCTCCACACATTTTTCTGCAAGGTCCACCACGAACCCGGTGACCTGTGTGGGGCGATTATTTCTTACAAGCTTGGTAGCTATGAGTTGCCAAGAGAGGCTCATTGCACCATCTCGGATAGAGGCTACCTTGTAGCCTCGCTTTCCCTTTTCGACTTCATCGTAAGCCTCCTTGATGCATTGTGTCAGGGAGCGGTCTGAGGCCTTCCCTGAGTAAAACTATTGAGGGTCAGGTCCCTGCATGCTTAATCATGTAATCAAGTGGATCAGCACTAGATCCACAGTAATCTGTCAGTTGAGCCATAGGTATCCACCATGGTAGCACGACAAGAGGAGTTTAATGCAAGCGTTAACCTCCTGGAGACGGCCAAAATGGGGAATCTTCATCATGTTTAGTATAGTGGATTGCACCAGCTCCTTAATCCAAGGCTGGGAGACCAGGTGAGGTTTCTTCCTAGTCATCTTCGTCAAGTATCTGTGGGGTGCGAGCATAGCGTAGATCTTTCTGTCTCCAAGGTTGAAGTCATTTTTCTTTAGTAGTGGGATCTGTCCTAACTGGCTCCCAACTATGCATATTCCTTTCGGGATGTACGTGGTGATCAAAATGTATTCATAGTCGCATGGGATGTTGTTGCGATTAACCGCACCAGCCAACAGTGGAATATAGTCTGGTAAGATCGATGGGATCTACTTCGCATTCTCCATATCATTGTGATGCTTACTTCGTTGCTCGGTCGTGGGGTTAACACTACCAGAACGTTGTCCAGTCTAAGGGGAAGCTTGTAGTCCCCTGGTCGAAGATGTTTGTACTCCTTCAGACATAGCTCTAGCCATGAACTTCTTAAGAACCTCCTCGATGAACTTCTCTAACTAAGTGGGTTCGTCTGACATTCTCATTCTTAAACAAATAGGTCGGGGTAGGCGAAAAAATAAGTATACAAACAGGCAACAACGTCTAGTTTCTGATAACACATCTCGATACACAATCAATTCTCTATTAGCTCAGTTAATCACGGGTGGAAAAAAGTGGTCCCAACGCAACGTTCGATAGGTTAAATAAGCGAGCATGGTAACAGATTCTTCCAACGAGAAGGAATTCTTCCATCAATGTGAATATGTCTGTTATGGTGCGGTCTCAACATCCCAAAAGTGGTCCTTCCCCCCATAAATGTGTTTCGTGGCCATTCTCGAGCGTCATTCTAACGGCCGCGGTGCCTCCAATGGTCATATAGCTTTTCCAAGGCAAAGTTCCGTTCTGCTCGGTTCTGATGTTCTGGCGAGGTTCAAATCCTGCGAACCTACTTCCTACGAGGTTCCAGTCTGTGAAGTCTTCCATCTGTTCTCTATAGCTTCCTGTAGCTTTTCTAACTTGGCTTTATTTTTATTGATCTTCCTTTCCTTCTTCCCTATAATTTGAGTCTCTCTAATAGTTTCTGGAATTCTCTTTCCATTCGTATTCTTATCTTCTCTTAGTGTGGTGACTTCGCATTGTTGATGTGCTCTCAAAGGGTTCGAAGTTAATACCTCTTCTCTTATTAATTCTAGGGTGGATATTCTTCTTTCTTGCATAGATAGGTCCTTCAAACCTTCTTTCATTCTTTCAACTTTGACAACTAATTCTCTTGCATTTTGTTTCTTCGACTTAACTTCTTGTTCTTCTATCAATCGATCTATTTTCATAGCTATGAAATCCCTTAGTTCTTGCTTTTTCTTTTATGTAGCTTCTTCCTCTGCTTTCCTTCTGATCTGATCTTTCTCAATCCAAGTCTTTCCTAATAAAATCGGGAAAGGGGCGATGTTCTCAACAAACTTAATGACTTCAAATTCTTCTTTAGTCGATGTTCCATGGATAATAATAGGTACATCAGTAACTCTTCCACATAAGGTTATCATATTTCCTTTAAACAATCCTATCCTTCCCGGTGAAAGTACCCTAGTAGGCTTTCCCAATATTTCCCAAGTGCCTTATGTCATAATATTCACTTGTGTTTCCTCATCCAAGACATAGTCTAAGTCGAAGTCTTATATTCTTGTACTTATGCGTTGTTTTTCTTTCAGGATCTCTGGTAAACTAATATCTTTATGAACATCCATAATTTCTTTCAACTGTACTAATGTAGTCTAAACTTCCTCTGATCCGTTCTCTTTCTGATTCTCTAACATGTTCTTAGACTCTAGACTTTTGTTTTCTTGTTTCATGTTCATCCTTTCAACTTTAACAATCATCCTTTGAAAATCCTTGACCTCATGACCAACAATTTTACAACAAAGAAAAATAGGACCTGTATCAGGGCATTCCTTAGCAAGATGTCTCAGTCTTCTGCAGTTATATAATAGTGTCAATCCTCTTTTCCTCTTGTATGTTCCCCAACTTCTCATGTACTATGCACTGGGATCGTAGTGTTGGCCTGCAATCTACAAAAATTCTATCTAGGTTCCTGCATCCACGTATTAGTCCAAAAAAATTTTATATGCATAGGAATAACATATCTTTCTTCATTTCTATTAGCTTTACTTAGATCAATGCTTTCTTCCAACTACGCCCTAGCTTTCATACTAAGACAAAATCTATTAAACATACCTAAATTCATGCTTTCAAAACAAAAAATTTCACTTATCTTACTCTATCAAAACACAAAGATTTACCTCTTTTAAGATCTTACCTCTTTTCTTCAAATCGGGTTTCTTTCTTAGCACAAATATTCACAAGTCAAGTAGGGTATTGTGCACTAAAACAATAAATCTATGCATAGAACTTCTCTTTTCTTTACTTCAGTTCCCAACAATCACAGTTTCATGTCCCGGCAACGGAACCATTTGTTGGCACAGGGACAGACCCAGGGTTCAACGCTTCAATAGCGCACCAACAAAACCATAACTATCGACCCTTTCGGCAACACCTGTGAAGCAGGTGAAGTCTCACCTGAGGTAGAAGCAGGGGGGGTTACAGGACTCAGGTGTCTGTAACCAATTTGAGACACGGATCTGTGATTATAACACTTCGTAGAGTATTCTAGCCACACATAGAAGGTGGTATGCATTAGTTCATTATCTTTTATTAACATCACAATACAAACCCTAATATGGATCAACGCAGTAACAAGAAAGAGTAAACACTTCACCCACTTAGCACTCAGCATAGAGTTAGATCTAACATTCATTCATCTTTAAGTGAAGCACTAAGAATCAACGGATCTATCTAACTAACATAGTAAGCAAAGCACTGAACACATTCATAGCATAAACCAAACAACACAAAGCAACCAAAATACATAAGATATACGTGGTTCACCACAATGTGGGTCTACATCTACCAACTACTTCGTCTTATTCATTATTCATCAATCTCTTACATCCATCCGCTCATGTGCCCTAAGCCACAAAGTTGATCTTCATAGAGGACAGGAGATCTGCACACTGAGCACCAGATCCTCCTTCCTAAAATTAGGTCAAGGCACAGAGCCAACTCCTTTATCGAGCACAGAGCCTTACATTCACATTTTTTTGCACAAAGCACTCATAACTACTTTCACTTAGCCACTTAGACTTCACTCTCTAAGTCTCTTACATCGCTTCTTCTCTACAATACATTCTTACACTTATTTGTACCTTTACAATAAGGCCTAATCATGGGTAAACCCCATGGGCCGACATCCCATAACCCATTACAAAAAACCTAGGGAACCCCTTGTTGGGTCCACAAATCCCGCAAAACAAGTGAGATCCATGATCTCAGCTCTGCCTGGGTGCTCCTTCCTCAATCACTGTGTTGAAGTCCAAAAAGTGGTCAAACCTGATCAATATTTCCTCAAAACTTGGTCGAGGGCCAACACCAATATGGCTGCATGATCTTCCTGAGTGTGGGAGGAATATGTCAATAAAGATGTAGCATGAAGAACATGAATGGATTTTTCATAACTTAGTTTGACTAGGCAATGTGGAGGCACCCTCGTAGGTGCAGTAGGAATATGTTGGTGCTCTTCTACAATCTTGTTGATCTACTTCTACTAGATAGAATCATATTGGGTTGAGGTTGCGGTGGTTGTAGTTTCCTTCTCTTATGAACAAACTTTGTGGTATGAAAGATTACTTTTTTGCACTATTATTTCATGACATTAGTCAGAACTACCTCTAGTATCTTGTAGGGATGACCCCCCAGAGTAACAATGACTCTAAGGAGTCGAGCCTCATAAACAACATGACACCTCCACATATATGGTTGTCCTAATAGAACATCATAGACTTGCAGTGGGGAAACATCACACAGTACCTCATCCTTGAAGGGCTTGATTTCATATGATAGGCAACACTGTTGGCTGACACAAAGATATTGTCCTTGGCGAAGCCATCTGATGTTGTATGGTTGCGGGTGTGGTGTTGTGGGAAATTCAAACTACTTGATGACCTCTGCTCGAATGAGGTTCTTCTAGCTTCTTCTATCAACAATAAAATGCAGTGGGGTCCCCTTCACCCACATTTGTGAATGGAGAAGGTGCTCCCCCTCCTAGATATCCTCTGGTTCTTCTAGTTGGATTGTTGTGGTCATGACAGTAGCAGTGGGTTTTGCATCAATTATCTGTCTCCTTTTATTATTTTCTAAATCAGAGTCTGATTTGGGGCTCGGTTCTATTTCCTTGAGTTCAGATACCAATGATTGTTTCAAGCGACATTCATCGGTGTTGTGCCAAGGGATTTTGTGGAAATTGCACCACTTCCCAGTGTCCTTCTTCGTCTTCCCGTTGCTCTTCTTTTCCTGCAGCTTGGACTGGTTGTCTTGAGGTTAGATATTCTATGAGTTAGGGTTTCCTTTACCATACTTTATGGATTTTCAAACCCAAATTCTCGCTTGTTCTGCTGCTTAAATTTATGCTCGATTTTGACAACATATCTATAAGCGGCTCCCAATGATGAGATGTCTAGAAACTCCATTTCAGTTTAGATGTACTTGTGTAGACCCTTGTGGTATTTCAAAATCAGATGTCGCTCAGATTATTTGATACCCACATTGGTGCACAAGGTATGGAAGGTATTTGTGAACTCCAGCACTGTTTGGTCCTGCTTTTGATGTAGTGTGGTCCATCTCATGTACTGGTCGTCATAGTTTCTAACAGGATAGTATTTATCCTTCACCACATCCATAAAACAATCCCAAGTGGGCTTGGCCCCAAATATTCCAAACTCCTCTGTGGAATTTTTCTCCCAGTAATTTTCCCACCAGTGTTTGACATGGGGGAGAGCCTTAAGGAGTGCAAATGTGATCTTTTCTCTATCGAAAAAATTATGAAAAGAGAAATAACCTTCTAGAAAATTTAACCATTTTTCCAAAGCATTTGCATTGATCTGTCATTCAAATATGGGAATATCAAAATTAAATTTCACCTTGAATGGGGAATTGTCTCCAAAGTGACTGCTTGACGAAGACGCGCATGTTATTGTTGGAAATTGTTGAAGGATTTGGACGAAATTCTCCAACATCTTGTTCCTCTATTGCACGAGGGATTCTGTGAGAAACAACTTGATGGGATCTTTTGCTCCCTCGTTTCGCCTCTCTTCCACCATGGGAGGCCACTTGGGTTGGAGAGAGTGTTTTTCCTCAAGAGAAACTATCTCGAGACCCAACTCTCTATACCCTGACCTCGTCGGGGACATACACTAGGAAACGAAAAGTAGTAGCCTGCTCTGATACCACTGATCTGGATTATTTTGAGAATGAAATGAAGGAAAAGATATAAAAATGAAATATACAGAGATATTGCAATAAACACAGAGATATAGTAATGCACAATTTTTATTAATGAGAGAATGCACATAAACTGTAAAATTACTTTGTAAAATTACAGAGTGAATGACTCGCTAGAATGACTGAAGCTTATCTCTGAGAAGAGATGTGATGGCTATTCTCATTCACAAGAATATGATGATGTTTAAAATGAGGCTCTAGAGGCATTTTTAGCAAAAATAAAAATCCAAAACCCTAACCATGAAATATGAAGCTCCAAAAGGTTTGTGGGCCCTGATGGGGGTAGTTAGTACGTCAATTTCCCAAGGGTGTAACGTTTGCATACGATCTCTGTTTGGGTCACAAGATATCTCATTGGAAAGGTGTATACGAGGAATACACATTTTACCATCACACTTTGGTTAAATCCTATTGTTTGATTGTGGCGGGACCAAAAAAATTTGTTTAGGGCCTCAAAACGATCGTGAAAGGACCCAAAAAGTTGTAGAAAAACTGCCAAAGTGGAAACCCCTGTTTTGAGCCAGTGGAATAGGTGGGTGGCCACATATTTCTGCCTAGATCACATAATTGTGAGCATTGATACATCATCTCCTTAGTTACCCCTAGGCTGGGGTGGGTAACACATGACAAAAGGCTAAGAGTCAAACAAGGTAGCCAAGGACCAAGTGATTGTAATATGTAAATATTATACATTGAAAATAATAATAATAATAATAATAATGATACAACATCGACTGCAGAAAACAAGGACAAGAACATGGGGGGATATGATTTGACGAAAGAGGATTGAAAGGGGGATTAGGGGGGCTCAAAATGGCCAAAAATCCAAATTAAAATATTTTATTATAAGTTAAATCCCTTACCTTAAATTATGATAAGTGTTTAAGGGATATTTCCCTCGTGAATTTGGGTCAAGTCACAACAGAGCAAGACCGAATTCAAAAGATAGAACCTACCCTAATCTATATCAATGCATGCATGAAATAACTACTTTTTATCAATAGAAAGAGAGAAATAAATAAGGAGAGGCCTCACACCTTGAATCCTTCGTTCAATGTTGATCCCCACTCTCGCTTCTTGAAGCGCTCTTGATCTCTACCAGAACTAGCCTGCAATAGGAAACCGAGAATAGGTTGCTACAAGGTAGTTATACATTCAAATATCATATATCATGTGCATAGATTCAAATATACATGAAAGATATTAGCACATAACATTACAATGAACCAATAAACGCACAATAGGAGGGAAAGAGAACACTTCTATTAACAATAATGTGAGAAAAGTAGTTACAACTTGATTTAACCTTCGGTGTTGGTTCAGAGCCAACTTCCCTAGGTTCCTCCAAAGACCTTCAAGCTTTAACTTAGTGGTGAGGATCTTCCTTGGATAACTCAATAGGGATAGGAACACACCCTATAGTTATATAGAGAAGTAAGGAACATTGGAAAATGAGTTTCCAGGTATGCGATGCTACTCAGAAAATGAAGGGATATAGAGAAGCTTGTTAATTTTTTCTAACATGATCTTGCACCTTGATTCTTCCTCCTCATCCATGTTAGAATATAATGGATGTGCTCATTTTACCATTTACAATATCTCTATTGTCACCCAACCATAGGCTGAAGCCACCCTCCGAGCACCTTAACCTTGACAGATAATCATTCCGGAAGCAAACCCTAGGCTAGATAGCCAAACAAAGGGTAGCACACCTTTCCCCAAGGATAGCACACCAACAAAAGTTGATCAGATAGTCCAAACCCTAGCCAAGAGATATTCCAAGCCAAATGTGATTTGCTAGCTGTAGCAGCTACAATGGCAGCTCTCCTCAAACCCACGCACAAGACTGGGCAATGTAGTGTGCACAAGACTGGGCACTGCAATTCTGAGACTGCCTACCAGAATGAGAACTGGCCTCCTATATTTATACTAATTCTAGCTAGCTGCCTAGGCCGACTTCTTATTCTGGGTATCTGTCTGTTCATTATATATTATTATTCATGGCCAACTTCTTCTCTTGGAGGCTAATAACCTAATATAAGTTATCTTCTTGAGCCGAAAAGTCTTCTAGGGTTATTAGCCAACTCATTAGGGTTTCTTCTTGCTTCCCGAAGTATTCTATCCTTGTCAAGTTTACACGTGGAGGTAAATACCTCACGCATCTACCATAATATCAACACTCCCTCCTAGATAGGGAGGTATTATAGGTAATGGTCTTGAGCACAAAACATACCTTTCACCCAGTAGCATCAACATAGTTATATAGACTATATCATGACTAGATCATGAGCACTATCATCATCATCAACTACATCATCTCTCGAAACCATACTCTATCTGAGTAATTAGACATGATTCTCACTCCACATAGTGATACAAGAGCCATTCTTCTAATCTAGAAGAGAAAATGTTCTGAACCATTTTCTGTTTGGAAAATCTTTGTTCATCATTCATCTGGATGATAATTATTTACAATAAACTGATGATAGTCTTCAAGGCAATCAGAACAAAATAGAACACAATTGTGTCTATCCATAGTAGTACATAACTACAATCCAGTGGTACACTACCACACCAAGTAACACACAAGTACTTGATTAGAAACGTATAGTCACGACCAGTGGAACACATCCACCACAGTAGTATACATCTACCGTCATACAGTCTTCATAAAAATCATCTAATACCAACCTGCATAGAAACAATGTTATGATATAAACTGAATCATCTGGGCCAATCTTTCATTCACATCTGTGAGATCTGAAAGAATATATGCCCTCAGAGAAGAACAATGAGATATCTAGACTATTCTTCTCAAGCGAGGAAGAATAATTGTCTTTTCTTCTGAACCTGGACCATTCCCCACCCTGGGCCATTCTTCCTACACTAATCAAAGTGCACCTTGGAGAGAATGTATAAACCCTAAGGAATGCATGTCCCTAATTGTTGAGCCTGGACCATTCCCCACCCTAGGCCATTCCTCCTACACTAATCAAAGTGCACACTTGAGATAATTTATAAACCCTAAGGAATGACTGTCTGGACCATTTCCTTTGTTAACCACAAGAGGAAAATACTACCGTGTATCAACCTCCAAAACGAACCATTCCTCATGTTAACCACAATGAGAAATCGTTGTCTAGCAAGGTGGGCCAGTCTTCTTGAGTAATCCTCGAGAAGAGAGACTGCCCTAGACCACTCCCCATGTTAACCACAATGGGAAGTCGTTGTCTATGATACATCAACAATCTGGACCATTTCCCATGTTAACCACAATGGGAAATCATTGTCCGTCAGAAATCTCAATCCACTTTCCGAACAGGAAAGCATCTGTCCAAGATGGACTATTTTTCAATCTTGAAAATGAATGTCCTCGATAATATTTGCAGTGCTCCCTCCCAACCTGGGATTCATCTCTTCCTTTTTCAATAAGGAAGTCATCTCCACGAGCTCTAGCTTGAGTACGCAAACTCTTTCATCTTGGACAGAAGCTTTACCAAAATGTCTGCTTATCTTCTCATCTATGGAGATATGTATTGGAGAACCACTTTCTCCTTTATGGACTTCATCACGAATAATGTAATGCTTGATTTCAAGTGTACTTTAGTATGGAACATTGATTTTCTGTGAAGACTTCATGTAGCTCTGAACAATAGAGTATATCAATGTTGGAAAACTGGAACATATCCATGTGGCACTTCTTCTGTCATCATGAGATCTAATCTACCGAGTAATCATCTTGATACAATATCTCTGTTATAGAAAATCTTCACCACGCTTCTGCTATGCATTGGAGGTTCTCCACCAAGTTATCTTCTTCCATCTGCATACAAGGGTCTATGCCTCAAAGTCTTCAAGTTTCTCTTCATACGCTCTTTATTCAATTTTTCTGGAGAACATTCTTTACATTCATCTGATGTAGAACTCCAGCCCATGGATATTGCAGATGATATAATGACTCGTGGAGAGGCATGTCTAATTTACTGGAACAAGTAATCATCATAGTCTTCTCCCTCCATCTGGGAGAACCCCTAGTTTTGGATCTTGCAATGCTTTCATTCATAAGTCTTCCATACACTGTTCTTCATCACAATTTTCAGTTCCTCTGCTTGATTGCTTTTAGTGAGTTCATGTCAGGCTAGTAATCTTGTGATATAATGACTGATTGTTATGGCTTCTCTTGTTTCTTGGAATCTTCATGTTCTTCCTCATGTTTTTCCTTTATCTATTGGGTCCATGGATTTTCTTATATATTCCATGCCCTAAATATTTCACTTCTTTCTTTTATTATAGGATCACGGATCTGGATGGACAACCAAGGATACTTTAAGGCTTCTCTTCAAATAAGTCTTCTTCTAAGGTCGAACTGAATACGAACTGCCTTTCATGGCTGCTACCATGGATATATACTTCATCATCTTCAATGGATCATAGGATTAGCTTCCTCCCAATCCTTGCTTCATGCATGCTCTTCTCTTTGGTGATGTATAATCGGCTCCCTCCATCTGGAAGAATCCACGCTTCCGCCTGCATCCTTGTTGTCTACTGCAATATATAATTGACTCTCTCTGTCTGATAGAGTCCACGCTTTCATCTTGTTGTCTTCTACAAAAATGTCATAAGTCTTTCTCCAATTTCCTCTTGATTGCTGACTTCTTTCTATCTTTGCTTCTTCTAAGTCTCTTCATGATGGATTCGGCTTATCTTGCAATAGATTTCACATAATTTGTTTGACGTATTTCATCCTTTCATGTGTATTATCTAATGATATTCATCCTTATCTTGTTGTTCTTCCATAGGTATAGTTCTTCTTGGAATACATTATCTTGCAGGAGATAGATATACAAGATATGTACAGAGATGATGCAAACAAGATATGTACAAGAAATAAGAAGAGTATTGTTACCTTAAGAAGAAGAAGTTTCTTTCATCCTCCTTAGTCTTCTTTGTAGGTTCCTTTTCTTTGGCAACTGATGCTTCGTGTTTCTCCTTTATTTTCTTTAGCTCAGGACAATGATTCTTGTAGTGACCATACTTTCGACAGTTGAAGCATTGTATTTCTGAAATGTCTTTCTCTTGATTTGGCTTCCTCCTTGAGCCAAACTTCCTTTTGTTCTGAACTTCTTGAATCTTGTTGTGAAGGATTGATCATCATACTTATTTTGGGGTTTCTCTTTTGCATTGATCCTTGATTCTTCTTGGGTACAGCAAGTCCAAAGTTCTTCAAATGTAGGATACTCCTTCCTTGTGTTCATGCTTGCGGCAAATGCATCCCATGTCTTGGGAAGACCATTGAGTACTATGTTTACCAATTCCTTCTCTGAAATGATCTCTTCAATGGCTTGTAGTTTATCTCTTAACTTGGAGATCCTCACAAAGTATGTTTTTATGCTATCCTCATCATTCATCTTCATGTCACAGAGCTCATTCTTCAGACTCATAATTTGTCCAATGTTTCTGACCGAGAAGAGATTTGTTAGGGCATCGTACATATTCTTCGATGAGTTAAGATGGGAGATGTAGGGTATCAAGTGGTCTTTTATAGATTCCACTGTGATACTCATGGAATTGATGTCACCGTCTTTGAACTTCTCCATATCTGCAACGTTCTGTGGTTCCTTCTCTTTTCCTTCTTCAAACTCTTGTTCCATGATCTTTCCTTTCACGATATCCAACACTTTATTCTTGGAAAGGATGATATCAATCCTTGTCTTCCACACTTTGAAGTTAAAGGCTCCATATAAATTGTTCTATGACTTCATAGAATAAGTCATGGCTACTTTTACTTGGTCAAACCCTATATTTGACCACAAACTCAAACTTGATGTCTTAGCTTGCTGAGAGTACCAGGAGATGCGCTAATCTAGGGCACACTGATTTGTCCAGAGATTAGGTCAATCTCTTCACTTAAGGTGTCTCAATGAGAGTATTAGGGTTTATGCAACTGCACCTACTAGTAACCCTAGTGGCATTGGTTCAATGAGCTTAATATCCTTCTGGCTGTGTTTCCTTCCAGCGATTAGACTGAATGAAGGAGGTGTGGACCCATAACCTATTAGAATATAATGGATGTGCTTATTTTACCATTGAAAATATCTTTATTGTCACCCAACCATAGGCCGAAGCCACCCTCCGAGCACCTTAACCTTGACAGAGAATCATTCTGGAAGCAAACCCTAGGCTAGATAACCAAACAAAGGGTAGCACACCTTTCCCCAAGGATAGTGCACCAACAAGAGCTAATCAGATAGTCCAAACCCTAGCCAAGAGATAGTCCAAGCCAAACATGATCTGCTAGCTGCAATAGCTGTAATGGAAGCTCTCCTCAAACCTGGGCACAAGACTAGGCACTGTAGTGTGCACAAGATTGGGCACTGTAATTCTGAGACTGCTTGCCAGAATGAGAACCGGCCTCCTATATTTATACTAATTCTGGCTAACTACTTGGGCCAACTTCTCATTCTGGGTATCTGCCTATTCAATATATATTATTATTTATGGCTGACTTCTTCTCTTGGAGGCTAATAACCTAATATAAATTATCTTCTTGAGTCGACAAGTCTTCTAGGGTTATTAGCCAACTCATTAGGGTTTCTTCTTACTTCCCGGAGTATTCTATCCTTGTCAAGTTTACACGTGGAGGTAAATACCTCTCGCATCTACCATAATATAAACAATCCATGTCCCCAATGGTGCATTTATGCCATCCTTGAGAGGTTTAGGAGGTTTAATTTCATTTGGTACGGCCTTAGGGAGGTTGGGAAACGATCCCAACCAAAATCCCCGCCCGAAAAAGTGGAATTATTTTGTTTTTTTCCATTTTTTGAGGGAATCTGCGGGTTGCAAGCTAGCTGCAAGGTGTGGATGTCCACGTGTTGCATAAAGGAAACTCGTGGATATAAGAAAAAGTCATGTTTTTTAAGTGACTTTGATGAGGGAAGTTGGGGTTTTGATTAGCAATCTAGGGAAAGGGTTGGGCCATGTCACAAATGCATAGGTGTGGCAATTTGTGCTATAAAAGATGCCCCCTAATGTGTGAGGTCAGAAGGGAAAGTGATGGATGAAATACATTATAACTCTGAGAGGTGAGGATGCAATGAAAGAATCTATGAAGGTTCCCAAGACAACTAATCCAAAAACATAAATCGCCCACCAAAATCAAGTAAGAGTATTCTCTATCCCAAGTCGTGTAGACCCATGCTTAGGAGTGATGTAAGCATGGCTACCAAATCAAATACACTGCAAATCCATGGCATATATGAAAGTATGACTAATTTCCATGACCATGAAAAATACACAATGGATCTGTGTTATGTATATGAAGTAGCAAGCATGGCCACGAGGAATACACAATGGATCCATGTGAAAGTAGATCATAACCACGAATATATACATAGTGGATCTATGTCTCAAAATCAAGAACATAGGATATATAGGACCAATGGAGTGAAAATGTTGATCCTCTACAAGCACCAATGTTTGTGGAGTGGTACAATATATGTTGGGTAGGAGCACAAAAGATGTGATTCTCGTACTTCACCTGAAGTCTTCAAAACAATCTGTTATGGTACGGATCTACACTATGTGAATAGATGTGCTAGGGTCAAACATAGTGAGACACCATTTGATTACCATTCATCGATGCATATCTTTAACAAATGTGATACAACCCATCGATGATGATAATGGGTGTCAAGGTACCATGGTACAATCTAACAAGTGTGAATAAATGAGTTGATGTCGAACACCTGGTAGAATCTATCGAGCAGGGGACATTGATGTATTCCCAATGTCAATAGCGAGGAAACCTGCTAATGATGACTACAAGACCCAAGGTACCAAATATGACTCTAGATCCCTATCCTGGAGCAAGATGTGTCAAATTCGATAGGAAGAGACATGTTGGAAGGGAGGCATTAAGGCATCCTCCATCATCCAACATGAGGGGTAGCAGAAGGCCAAAGATTTGGAAGACTCACACAAAAAAAATGTAAGGATGACACCAAGGTATGACTTTGACATGTACTAGATGGAAACAACACGTGACAAAGACTCTTTGAATAGTATTCAATGATGAAGACTATTGACAAAGACGAATCCACCAATGGGGTCAAATGGAAACCAAGGTACTGCATGAATCCCTATGTGTGATTATTGTTGTTCACATCGAACACAAGGGAAACCGCTTAGTCAACGACCAATGATGGTTTATCGTCTATTGATCACAAGGTCACCTATCAATGATGGACATAGGCCTAGGGTGAAACTCTAGGTCATACTCTCAGAGCAATGTGTCGGAGTCGATAAGAGAAAACCTCAATGGTGACCTTCTATACTAGCATGAGTAAAGGACAAAGATACTTGTGATGATGAGATAGACTTGAATGATGCAAGAAGGTTGACTTGAGAGGACAAAGAGTTACTGCAGAATGGTCGACTCAAGTTGAAACTTCCCTTGAACAAAAACACGACACATTGTGTGACTTAGGAAGTGTGGATTATAAACTGGGATACATTTGTGATACAAGAGGCATCAACAAACACTCCATATGGTTGGAAGAATAACCAATCAGGGGATATTGCAATAAAAAATGAGAAAAAGTCTCCTAAGGCCATACTAGACCCAAAATGATGAGATATTGACTCAAGATTGTGCTTTGTTCAAGGGCGACAATACTACTGCCAACAAAAGTGATATATACTTTCCCCCTTCTTTTTGTTTTTATTTTTTTATTTTTTTGTCTTTTTCATTTATTAAAGCCTGAAAAAAGAATAAAAGATTGTTATAGTACAGTGGAGGAAACGAGTGTCGTGGGAAAGAAAACTAGTTCCAAATCACAAGGAACATACCTATGATCCATGCAAGGAAGCATGTGCAGGATAAAGACAATCAGAGGAATGTCTCCTTCATGGATAAAGGTGTCGAGCCACAAAGGAATAAATTGCAAGGCTAACAACTAGTAGGAATGTATAAACAAATGGTTCAACAAGAGAAATTTGAAGTTGACAATAGGCCTAGAAGTGGGAGCAGTCAATATGCAATGCAATTACAACTCAACCAAATTTTGGAAGCACTCGAAGGTGATTTATCCATAAAAATATTGAGAGGAAGTCGTGAGGATTCATTGCAAGACTATAGAGGGCTTCCGATCCTACAAAAAGACTGTAGCATAGGTGTTAAAAATTCCACTGAGGTACTAACTAGGACACCCATGGAGAAGTAAGCTCTACCATCTATAAGAGACACCTTTAAGCAGCTTGAGGGGTGTGATGTCGTGAACGAATGGGGTGGACCCTATGGAAGATATGTGAGCAATACAGATAAATTCACAGTGCAGGTGGAATAACCCCTACTCTATATGCCAGTAAAGAACACAATACTTGTTGAAGAATCCAAAGAGGGTGTTGATATAAATATCGGCAAGTGGTAGGAGGAGTCATGTAGGTAATGGCCAGAAAAATATTGAGAGGAATATATGCATCTTCAACGCAAATTCATGGCGGGACTAAACATGACTCTCGATCCTAATTGGAAACTTTCAACATGGGCCCCAAAATGCAAAGGGGGATCTAAGCTAGGACGCCCATGGAAGATAGGCTCTACCACATGAATTATGACACTTCTAAAAAACAGAGAAGGTTATGTGTCACAACTCAGTGGGGTCGATCCCAAGGCAAAATGAAACAATAAATGGATAATGCAACAATGCATGAAGGGGGAAATCTAACCTATATGCCAATTTCGAGATCATTACTTGTCGGAACAAATCGACATGAAGAAAGGTACCAATGAAAATGTCTCCAAAGTCTTGTATATAAGACCAAAAACAGTCACCCAGAAGTTCATAAATGAAATACAGAAAACTTTGATGAAAAAAAGTATTATGGAATATGAAACTTCAAAACAAGAAACCCTAAAAGTACAGTATGTACAGAGGACCTCAAAACCTTGTAGCTTATGCATAGTAGTGCTCCAAGTAGAGCCCATTGCTAGGCTCAAGCCAAGGGTTTCATTTTTGGTAACCAACCAGTAAATATTCCCATTTAGGAGGAGGTTGAAGATCCATAATCATAGCTGCAAGGATGGCCTCATTTGAACGCAACTCAACATCCATGAAATCGGGGCTCGACATCTCACAACACCAAGGCTCGAGGGCTTACAAAAATCAAGATTGGACTCAAGAGGAAACCCCAAATTACTCGGGCCAATAGGGGGGAGCAAGGGCTCACATGCCCCCATTGATTAAAACAATTGATCAATTGGAAATACCTTGTATCGAGAAGGAAAACATAATTGTAAAGGATCCTTCCCAAGAGCAATTGAACATCGAGGATAAGATGCCACATAATGCACTTGTGGCAGGGAAGAGTCTACTCGAACACTAGGAACACACAAAGGGAAAAATTGAGCTGAAATCAAACTAGGATGGTGATTATCAGATGAAATTTGATCAATAGTGACAATGCTTCAATTGTGAGGGAAATGCATCACACGAAAGAGCGTAGACACTACAACATTCATCGCATACACATAATCACACCCAAGAATCATATTAAAGCGTAAAGAGCTTGGCACCACTAACAGATCGATTAGGATAGTCTTCCCACCTAACGTGATAGGAAACTGAGGAAGAATCCACAAACATTCACTAGGTCTTCTGTCAAAAGCCAACGGATCACTGGTAGTTGACACATGCTTGGGAGAACCCAAAGCTTACCAAGATGAGGATGATAAAAGACTTGTAGAGGATCCTTAATCTGCAATACTTGGTGAATTCCTAATCAATTAAATCCAACCATTATCTGGAAGGGTACAGAAGAAGGAAGGAGAGGCTTTACAAGATCATTCCAATCAAAGAAAACCATCCTAGGACTTGGAGGGAGCATACTCGAAGAGAGTGGAATTCCCCCTTGTTCATAAGATATTGAACTGGAAATTCTAAGGACATGGTCAGCAGACACATCACTCCCTGAAAGAGGAGTGGTATCAGCCGAAGATTGCATCGGCGAGACCACTTCCTTAGACTTGTCACTCTCTAAGAGAAGAGTGGGATCGACCAAAGATTGCATCGACACAACCACTTCCTCAACCATTGGTTGAATAGGATGCGAGACAACATGGTCAAGAGACACATCACCCCCCAAAAAAAGAGTTATTTCGACCGAAGATTGCATCGACATGACCTCTTCATCAACCAATGATCGAATATATTGTTGGGAAACCAAATATGACTCGAAACTAGAAGGGCCATCAGACAAGGAGCACACTCTTCGTACCATGGCAATAACAGGGAACACATGAGTAAGGTGACATCCTTCGCAAAGCTTACAACGGAACTTGGACTTACGTCCTATACATATAGGTGTCTCAATCATATCAATTCCCCCAACATGACTTGCAGTGGCCAGTGACATGCTCCCAACATGACTTGTAGAGGGTAGTAGTTGATCTCCAACATGACTTGCAGAGGTTGGTGATGTTTATCCAGTATGACTAGCAAGGACTAGGCTCTTTCCCCCAGCATGACTTGCAAAGTTTGGGTGCTAGTCTTCAACATGACTTGCAGAGGTTGATGACCTATATCCAACATGACTCATAGAGGTTAGTGACTTGCTGCCAGTATGAATCACAGTGACTGGACATGTGCTTCCAACATGACTAGTAGAGGTTGGTTGTTTTCCCCCAACATGACTTGTTGAAGTGGGTGACTTCTTTTTCTTACTCTTCCTCTTCCTCTTCCTTTTAGACTTTTGGTTACCAGTAGCAATACTTTCACTAGAAGAGGGAGAAGGAAAAGGAATAACTTTTGCGGATGTAGAAGGTGAAGGATCAAAATTTGTACGATGCCCTTGGTGTAAGGTGCTTATCTGAGAAGCATCAAGAGCATTCGGGACATTTGGAGTGGTCCACAACCAAACTGGTAGTCCTACATTCAACCCAAGAATGTTCAAAGTGGCCATCAAGGGGGAAACAACGTTTCCAAAGAAAAGAAAATCACAAGAGTCCCCTTGGGCAGGGGTCCCTTGGTTGGTATCCTCAAGAACTTTGGCCATAACGTTCTTATGCATAGGTTCATCCCTTGTGGGATTGTTCATGTCCATAAAAGTCTCACACACTGATTCTGGCAAACCAATGGTATAAAAACCCACGCCTTCTAGGAGGCGGATCGACACTTTCAAGAGAAATACCATAGGTCTGTGCCAACCATCGGAGTGGTTTTTTAACCACCCTGAACCAACGATTCAAAAGTGGTGATACTAACACAACCTAAGGCCAACTATACAAAGAAACACTCCACTAAAAATCCCTAAGAGAAACATCGCAAGCAAATAACTTCTCCAAAAATTCAGCCCAGGTGCATAAGGTCCTGAGTCCAAAGAAATGAAAAAGTGGAAAGGGACCTTCTAGACGAAGGCATGGGTTGATTAAGTCCTATAGACAAAAAAACAAAGGAGTGAGAAGAAGTTATCCCGACCTCCAATAACCAGCCTTATCTAGTGCAAATACCCACGCTTCGCGAGGCACCCTCCAGCAGTACTAAAAAGTGTGATATGAAATCTTCCTTAGGTACCATGACAAGCCCCCGCAGTCACGTCTAAGGTCCCTAGGAAAATTCACTATGGTCACCAACTCGCATTCAATATCTGGGGCGTACAGTCGACAATTGGGATCGAACGTATGGGCGGGGTAAAAAATCATGAAGCTCTTCCAAAGGACTATCTACAAAAGGACCAATGTCACTTCAAAAAATCTCAAACTAGGTCTGAAACTCTAGAGGACCAACACCAAAAGGGACATTATCACTTCAAGAAAACTTCAACCAGGTTCAAAATTTGTAGAGGACCGACACCAGATGAGTCAATGTCACTTCAGTAAAAACCCCCAATATACGATCTCTCCACTACGCTTAGTCAAGCTTTGGAGGGGCAATCTCCTTGGCTCTCCTTTACGTGACCTCGTGGTTAGCTCCTGTGTTAGAGGAGGTTCCTGACTATACTTATACAATAATTGGATTTAAGTCTCCCTAGCTCAAAATCCTATGTTTTTTCAATGGCCTTGGAGAGTCATCTCTCCAATCCCAATCCCAGGCCCTAACCCTAAACTTGTTTGTGAACCCTAGAAACAAAGTCTAGTACATTTTTAGTTTAGCATTCGTTTTAGTGGTTGTTTTTACTCAAAGGGTATGGAGTGAAACCGATGGTGTTTGAGACTCTTGCAAAAATGAAACTTATAAGAACACTGGAAAAGAAAAGTTTACACTAATTCTTCAAATGAAAAAGAGTTTCAACAAGAAAATGCATGAACAATCCTTCAAACCTTTAAATGCAAATTTCTTCTTTTTGATGCAAGATGACAATGCAACCTTTTGAGAAAAGAAAAAGAAGAAAACAAAGGATGTTCTTTCTTATTTTTCTTTCGAAATGCTTTATGGTGAGAAGAAAACAAAATCCTAGGCTAACATCTTTTTCTTTTTCAAATAACCATGCAAAACAATGCAAAGCAAGAAAGAGACCTAAGTAGCAGAAAAACTAGGTTTTTTTGTTTATATCAAAGAAAAACTAGCAAAAGATGCTAAAATAAACTGTAGGATACACGATTCATGCCCTCCCCCAGCCATGAGGGGGAATTTTTTTTTAAATGCAAATCATCTCACTTTAAAATCCAAGCTAAACATAAGCCAGGAACACTGGGAAACCAAGAGCAAGATCTTTTCTGTGACTTAGAAGTTTTCAAAGACTTAACACAATGATACAAAGCAATCACAAACTTAGGAATCCTAGGATGACCTAGAGAATCCCCTAAATCTCCCATATACTGAAGAAAGAAAATATTTTTCAAAAATTGCACACAGGTCTGCAACTGTGTGAACTGAGACTCGTGGATTTCCGCGTGTCATACACAGTAAACGCACGAATATTTGTGAATGATATAATAGAAAAGTGTGAATAACTCTGTAAAATTGGAAAAATAAAAAGGACTTTCAACAGGGAGACTCCAAGAAACTTATGGAAAAGTTTTCAGATAATAAAATCTTTGCAACAAAGCTTGGAAAATAGGAAAACTCACGGAAATCAAAAAGGACACACAAGACACCCTACAACTGACCCAAACTAGGAGAAAGAATTCCCCAGTATGGTCATCAATTGTGATTAAGGGATATTTCCCCTGTGACTTTGGGTCAAGTCACAGCAAAGCAAGACAAAATTTAGAACATAGATCCTACGCTCATTTATATCAATGAATCCAAGAAATAACTAATTTTTATAAGGAGAGAGAGAGAGAGAGAAGGAGAGACCTCACACCTTGAATCCTTCGTTCGATGTCGATCTCCACTCTCGCTTCTTGAAGCACTCCTGATCTTTGTCGGAACTAGCTTGCAATAGGAAACCAAGAACAGGATGCTACAAGGTACTTATACATTCAAATAGCATACATCATGTGCATATATTCAAATATACATAAAAGATATTAGCATATAACATTACAATGAACCAATAAACACACAATAGGAGGGAAATAGAACTCTTCTATTAACAATAATGTGAGAAAGGTAGTTACAACCTTATTCAACCTTTGGTACGGGTTCAGAGCCAACTTCCCTGGGTTCCTCCAAATACCTTCAAGCATAAACTCAATGGTGAGGCTCTTCCTTGGATAACTCAACAAGGATAGGAACACAACTTGTAGCTGTATAGAGAAGGAAGGAACACTCAAAAAGGAGTTTCCAGATATGGGATGCTACTAAAAGAATGAAGGGATATAGGGAAGCTTGCTAAATTTTTCCAGCATGATCTTGCACCTTGATTCTTCCTCCCCATCCATGCCCCTAATGGTGCATTTATACCATCCTTGAGAGGTTCAGGAGGTTGAATTTCGTTTGGTATGGGATTAGGGAGGTTGGGAAACTAGCCCAACTGAAATCCTTGCTCGAAAAAGTGGAATTATTTTATTTTTTCCATTTTTTGAGGACATTCGTGGATTGCAAGCTAGCAAGGCACGGATGTCCATGTGTTGCACAAAGGAAACCCACAGGTATAATAAAAATTCATGTTTTTTAGGTGACTTTGGTGAGGGAAGTTGGGGTTTTGATTAGCAAGCTAGGGAAAGGGTTGGGCCATGTCAAAAATGCATAGGTGTGGCAATTTGTGCTATAACACTAAGTGAAATTAACCTTGAGATGAGTTCCAAGGTAGTTATGTGGGCTTCTTAGTGAGCCATGTGGTTAGTTTTGGGAATGAAAATATAAACCATAGCTTTTGGTTGTTGACCGTGATTCTCTTGGTCGAATATACTTCATTGGAAGGGAAGCCATGCTAAAAAGATACACTTCCATGCTTGTAATAGAGTGTGGAATATGTTTGTTATGTGAATTATGTGGGAAATTACCCATGTGCACGAGTAAGTAATGTTATTGAGAGCTCCATTACTGAGAACTCATAGAGACACTAGCTGAGATATTTTGTGGTTGGTTTGTGTTGGAGCCCTTGAAGGAATTGGGATAGCCCAAGGGACTACGTGGCAGAGAAGGGGATCACGTTCCTTGGGTTGTGGAGACTGAAGGGGAAAGAGAGTTGGGTGGTTGGAATTGTTGTAGGAGTAAAATTCTATGATATTGTTGGGAAACAGGTTGTGTGTGAGGATTGTAGCCAACCATAGGATCCAGTTCATCCTTTTGGACTCATAGCCCTAGCTTGGGGGTTGCTTGTTGCAGAGAGATTAAGTGCAATGGAGCCTATGGTTGGGTGGAACATCCGAAGTTATATATTTGCATAAAGATAAGTGTTATGGATTAGTATGTTTATGTCAAGTTAATGATGTGTATATTGTTTGTTTAAATGTTGTTATGTTGAATAAATATTGTGCATTTATAAATTTGAATGTTTTAGTTATAATTGCATGAGCTTGCTTATCATATTGCATGTATTAATTCATTATAAAGCGTATCAGAGTTAATTTTAATTGGTGGAAGAAGAGAAATTTTGAAGCGCCCAACTTTCCCAATAATGCCATACATACACTTCTTGAGATTGAGCTTAATGTTAACTTATTGACCCCTTTGTAGAACATGGCACGTCACCATGGTAATATTTCCATTTTAGAGATTTACCCAAGAAGTCATCAACATAGGTTTCCATAATGTCATGAATTGCCAATAAGTATCTCTAATGTTTTTAAGCATGAAGAGCATGAACACAATAGAATGTTTCCCAAGGGGACCTCAAGTAAAATACATATTTGATGATTGTCCCCCAAAATATTGTCCATCAAGGATACATATGGTAATTGGTGTGGTAAATGGTGATATTCATAAAAGATAACCAAGAAGTTCCCCTTAGGACATGCTTAACCAAGATCACAAAACTCTATGTTGACTCAAATGCATCAAATTTCTTTCCAATCAAATTAAGATTGCAATGCCCATTAAAGATAATTGATGTATTTAACAAAAGGTACCTTCAAAATCTTGTGGATTTCTTACTACATTAACTTCACAACTTTTGGTTCATTTGTTGTGATTATCGAATTAGTTTAGCATTTGATCATGTGATTATGTTGCAAACGATATAAAGGCCCTTGCCATTTATACTAGAGTATTCTCAAGCAGAAATTTTAATGACTCGAGAATAATTGTAGTGTTTATGTATATCGATATATTAACATGATTGACCTACCATCCAACATGTACTTGGATATACTTTGTAAATGCAAGCACTGTCAAAATTGTTAAAACTTTATCTCTCAATTTTTTGTTTTTACTTGGAACATGCTTCACTCTAGTGGTCACAAACAATAATGTTTGTTATTTTATTACTTTTCCTTAATCGTATCTTAACAAGCTCAAATTCCTAAAACTAGTGTTAGGTTTTCCATGCACATTCCAACTCCTCACTTTCATGATATTGCCAACATATATGATAAATGAATTCCACGTCAAATGATTTTATAAGTCTCTTGCAACATGTTAAATCCTCAACAAGTCCCAAGAAAATTTGGATTTGGGGTCCCTCTTGAATTTTTATTTTTAAGCCGTGTTGATTAAGCTTTGCTTTCTTGTGGCTTACCCCTTCAATGCATTTGCAGGGGTTATGAATTTTTTAGTGGCCTTATAAAGTGAGTGAAATATTGAATATCAAGGTTATGGGGGTGCTTGCTACCTGTTACCCTTTGAATGTATGGTTGTTCAACGTTTTGCATCAACTAAACTTTGATTGTATTTTCTCGCTTATTGCATAAGAATTAAAATTGACTAATTTTGCAAGCTTGCTTACGTTGTTGATTATTGATTTGTGGCTTACAAATTGGAAGTGATTGAAATGGTTTTAACATGTTTTCAACTCCAAGCATTGCATAGGTTGCATGAGCTTCGTCGTTAGCAGATTGGAAATGTGGAAGCAAGCTAGTCACTTTTCAACCAATGACAATTCAATAAAGCTAAGGGGCTAGGTGTCATATCAACAAATGGAGAAGTGAGCAAGATTGCACCTTCACAATATAAGGGGAATGTTAATATTGTGTGAAAAGGGAGTACATGTGATGCACTCAAGCATGTAACATTGACATTATGGTGTGTTTAACGAGGTAACATCATACACAAGTGTCCCACAAGTTTGCATCCAATGATTGATTTATTTTAACATCGGAGGTCGAAAGGTAAGTCTAGCAAGATTGATGGAAGACGGGGTGATGGGGGAGAAAATTAATTGGTTATAAGCATTGGGATGTCATCTCAAGGTTTGTCCATGGTTATTCATGTCACTCCTTATCACTAAAAATATCCCCACTAAGTTTCAAAGTAAAATGGTGATTTTGATAGAATTTATCTCTGTGTGTTTTACATTTGGGGGGCACCTATACCATAGTATAGTGGTTTTGTGTGCAATGATTTCAAATACGTCTATCATGTGGATTAAAACGCACAAATCAAAGATGATGATTACATGAAGAATTATCAATTTCTATGAAATGGTGTTCTATGTAAGAGCTGCACTTTAGCCTCCAAGGCTTATTTGCACATATTTTTGTGATCCGACTGGACTAAGTATTGGAATGCCAGAAGAAATGAGATTGATATTTTTAGGGTCTACAATGGTAATGCATCAAACAAAATTTGATTTCAAGCCCTACAAGTAGAAAAACACAAAATAAAAATTTCTCATTAAACAAGGCATTTTAACTTCTCGTTTTATGAAAGGCACCAAGTTGAATGCAAAATGGGGCCTTTAACCACTCATTGGAAATATTAGCATCTCCTCTACACCATGCTTTTGATAGTTCAATGATCCAAGACCATGTGAATAAATTACACATTTATGAAGCGAAAAAAATAAAAGGATTCACCATCACTCATAGTCATTAATTTTCTAGCCTACCTTGAGCAACCTCTTGATTTTATTTTGACATTATGCTCCAACTAGGGATGTGTGATGAATTTAATGCCTTAATCACAAATATTACTTGGCTTAGCTTGGCATAAGAGACTATGAAAACTAGTGAAGGATTGGATGACTTGCCATGGATGTCGATGACCCAGAAGAGCCATGCAATAGCCTGAGAGTGCTCCAAACTCAACGATTTGCATGAAGGTTTGATCTACGATTATTTGTTGAATAAAAAAAAATTAAGTGCTAAGAAATGTTTACCTTGTGGTTTTCATTGATTTTTGATGAAGGAAAGGTGAAATCATTGAACTTGGAGGCTTGATGGTTCTCTAGGCCAACACTTTTCCCAAGGAAGGCTAAATCACTAACCTGGGAGGCATGTTGGCCCTCCAACCCAGTGATTTGCTCCTTCCATTTGAGGTAGGAGAAATTTACTATTTTGAAAGCTGGGAAGAAGACAAAATCTTACTAATTTCAGTCAGAAAGGCAAAGAAAAGGTCAATCACCAATCTTGAAGGCTTGTTGGCTTCCTAGGCCAATTGTTGACATTAAAGGTTTTTTGGCTTCCCATGCTAGCGATTTGCTTAAGGCCAAGTCGATGACCTCAAAGGCTAGCAACCTTCCCATGCCAACGATTTCCCATCCTTGGGTAAAATCGATGACCTAAAAATGCAATCTACCTCTCCAACCCAATGACTTGCTTCATGAGGCCTCCAACCTATAAATTTGTTGTTTCCTTGCTTGACATTTGTTGCTTCTATTTTGTAATGCTTAGTTGATACCTCACATGCCAAGTGTTAGCCTCATAAAGGAAATGGTCAATGATTTCCTCCATTCTTTCCTCATTCTCTCCAAGTGTGTAACATCCCCACATAATCCCCAATTTAATTAATGCATAATGTAGATATGAAATGCGGCCACGACCAAGTGATGCATATGCGAATTGTATTTTTGAGTTTTAATCAATAAAATGTGATGCTAATTGTTGGGGGACATGGGAAAATATGGGGACTAATTAATCCACAAGAGAGGGGAGGGTCTAAGAGAGGGGTCCAAGGGGAAATTACTCATTTCTATTAATTCAACTCACTTCCTAAAATTACTATTGGTATATGAATCTTCTATTTTGTTGTTGAGTGTTCTCAAAGCCAATCATTGAATGCATGTAAGAGAGTGGGTGTGAGAAGTCACATCACATAGTTATTGGGAGCATGTGGTTGAGTACAATCAGTTTGGGGAAGAGGGTGAGTCAAGTAAGTAAACCAAAGGGAGAAAATTTGTATGGCTAAGGGGGCAGTTTTTGGGACAATCATGTTTTGGTATGAACAACAAAGAAAAGCATTGGAACTAGAGAAACCATGGAGGGAAAATTCTAGAGCATATTTGGAGCAGAAGGCTAAAGAGTGAACTCTTGTGTGAGTTGCACTATAACAAGAAGTGATTGTTGTTGTTTTCCTGGTAGTTTTTCTAGCAATGAGTTCCCTTGAGTTTCTTAGTAGTGAGATTCCTTGTCACCTATGCCAGAGAGACCCTGATAAATGAATGGGATTCCAAATGGATGGAGAGCAGTGAAGGGATACAATCCTTAGGTTGGGAAGGTATAGTGGAAGAGAGCTAGTGGAAAATTGAGATAGTTGTAGGAGAATACAAGTGGATTGTGAGAATTCCTGTGTTATGAGTGGATAGTGAGAGACCAAACTCTTTTGTGGATTGCTAGCCCCAAATTGGGGGTGACTTGTTGTTAATATTTGGAACAAGTCTATGATTGAGTGGAACGTCCGTCCCAAGCAGCTGGTTGCACAACTATTTTAAAAGATAAGTGTTTTATCTTGTTTTTGTGTTGCATTATGAGTTTAATTGTTTTGCATTAAATATGTATTTGAGAATGATTTATATGTTATTGTATTTGAGTTTATTAGTTGCATTTTGTGTTTATTTTAGCATGTTGTAGATGCATTTAATTAATGGTATCGGAGAATAATTAAATCTATGTATAATTCGTAGTTGGTAAGCTACAATAAAATAGATAGTAGATTTTTTTTATGTGCATTCCGCGTAGTAATGTTCCTCAGTTAAGCTGGGGAACGTTACAAAGTGAGGTCTCTCTTCAACCCTAGGCTGTAGGTGAGCATTTCTTCATTGTTTTCTATGGTTTCTTGTAGGTTCAAGGTTAGTTGGGTCATTTTTACTAGTAGGCGCCACCATTTCTTTCTCTAGAGTGATGTGCAACACCTCCACTTTCCAACCAACGTGTTTTCTCTTAAAAATCCAATTCCCAATTGTTGGTAATGTATTGAGCACTCAGAAGAAGCCATGTTTGTGTTTTCATTGTTTATAGCTATTACTGTCAATCTGCAAAGAAAATGGACCTCTCAATGAAACAATCTCGTTCATGGAGCAAGGGCATAATTCGTCTTGCTACCTAAGAGAACCTTGTGTGCTTGCAAATCAATTTTACATTGTTATGAGCATCGACAACTTGCAAATCATTAGAGAAATCAAGTTGGAAGTGCAACCAGGTTTTATCACTAGCAAATAGTGTTAGAAGAGATGCAAAGGATTATCTTCTTCATTCCATTTTTCTTTTTTATAACTTAGCATCCAGTTTCTTATCCTTTTGATTTTATGAGAAAATCGATTTCCTTTTACATTTTTCAGAAGGTTGCATACATGGATTGATAAGATTTTATGCAAGAAGTATGGCTGTCAAAATATAGATGGTGAAAAATCTACTTGCCATTCCCATATAACTATGAATCGAATCATTTGGTTTACTATGCATTGCAAGTTTGATTGAAGAATCTAGCAATCAAACAAATAGCTTAAAATTGATTTCCCATTGAGTATTTGATACTTCCAATTTTCTTTGTTTACCGGTGGATTTATTATTTTTCATTGGAAATGTGATTTGCAAGAAATGAATATGTATGACCTAGTCTCTATATGAGGTTGATCAATGGTTCAAAATCTTCTTCATGCATTGATGGTATTTGAGCTCGATTAACAAAATAAAGAAAAAGATGGTGCATGTGCATATTTGTGTACTAATTTGAATGAAAAAAAAAAAGAAAATGAAAAGAGGATTTGCATCCATAAGCTCATTAACCAATGTCATTTACCAAAAATCGTGTGTTCTCTAAACATTTGTTGACGAGAATTGATCTAGGATTGGATGGTTATGATAAGGTTTTATGCATATGTTTTGTTGCCAAATTAGAAGCCTTCGTCATCTATACATTTGTTTTCAAGCTTGGATTTAAGTAGTTTTAAGCTTTGTATTTGTCAAGATGATCCATTTGCCTATTTACAAGTATAGATTTACATGTTGATTTGAATAAAGATTGGATAAGAAATAAGCTTGGTGCAGATTTATTTTCAAATTAAATGGAGATTTTAGTGAAGAATTAATTCCATACACATGGTTATGTTGGAAGATTGGTTGTTGTCATTGATGTCAACCTTAATCATTGGTTTTGGACCGCAAGATTGATGAAGGTATTTGGACATGAAGGACAATGCACATGCAGATACAACACCCATGGATGGATAGTATGCATCATGTTGTTTCCGGTGGTATGTGGCACGTCACGTGGATCCTCATGGTTGAGGAGAAATGAATTTTTGAAGATGACAAAGTGAATTTAAGAAGGAAGTACAGGTCGGCCCTGAAGATAATTAAATAAAAAAATTACAAAATAAGAAAGTGTCAGGTCGGCCTTAATGTTAAAAGAAAGTGACATAAATGGTATAAATATATATCATTATACATTCATTTTATACACAAGTCGAATTTCAGAGGAAATCAGAAGTAAAGAAGGCCGGATTTCAAGGGAGGATGAAGTCTTTTGGTGATGTGTTCTAAGATATGTTATTTACAGGTCATATTACCATTTTTGCTATAACTTTTTTTCTAGAACGATTCAGATGGTGAAATTGATATGGTATTGAGAAGACATATCAAGGTACCTGTGGTAAAAAATTAATCTTTTTTTCGCTAAAATTTTGGAGATACACTCTGTGGAAGATAGGGTTTTTTACTAGTCCTGAAGCTAGTCAATAAACAGGTGTTTCGGGTAAAACAGTCATAACTGCTTCATAGAGAATCCAAATGAAGTGAGACCAATTTCATTGGAAATAGTATGGACTTTAGTTTCTTGTGTCGAGTTTCAGAATCTGATGTTAAATATTGAGCGTGGGGCACTATGTACAAGTTCACTCTCATGAATAAACCAGAATTGAACAAGGTCTACCATTCTCTCTATAACTTCTTTTTAGGGAGGATTCAAGGAGTGAAACTTGGAGAAGTTTCATAGAATACATTGAGTAATATTATCTACAGGATCAAAGTATTCCAAGAATTGAAGAATTGCATAAATGGAAGAAGTCTCAGGAAGCATTATCAGGTTCTATGTGATGGTTGGTTGATAGTGATGACTTAATGTAAAGTTGTATTATCTCTCATATATTCTTGGGTGGAAGGAAGGGGCAAGGATGGAGAGTTCAACCCTCTCTTGATATTGGAGGCTTGTATCTTCCTCTTGGAGGTTTATCCTTCCCTTTACATTTGGAAGTCGTAGCTACCTTTGGAAGTCATTACTTCCCTTGAACAATAACTATTGATTATTTCTCATATATTTTGCATGGTGTATTGTGGTGTATTGGTGTAACTCTTATACTATTGTTCATTTCTCATTGGATATAATTGAATGGTTTAAGTATAAGTTGAAAAAAAAAAAAAATGTACTTGATACTGATTCACCCCCCTCTCAGTATCAACAATTGGTATCATAGAAGGTTGCCTTCAGAACAGTTTAACCACCAGAAGGAAAATCCTAAGCAAAAATGGATGACCATGAGCACATTTCAAATGGGATTCAAAGATTTGATGGAAGAAATTATGCATACTAGAGTGATAGAGTGAAAACTTACCTAACAGCTTTGGGAGTAGACATTTGGTACTCAGTTGTAAATGGCTATGTAATCCCAAATAATGCTCCAACCGATCCAAATGAGAAGAAGCTTATGAGTTGTAATTCAAAAGCCAAACATGTTATTCTAGGAGCATTGGCACCAACCATTGCTAGCAAAGTGATGGGTTGCAGCACTGCTAAAGAGGTATGGGACAAACTCAAGAGTATCTATGAAAGTGATCCAAAAGTTAAGCAGGTCAAGCTTCAACGACATAGAGCAGAATTTGAAAATTTGAAGATGAATGAAAAGGAAGATATTGCAACATATTTTCTTAGAGTTGATGAAGTTGTTAATGTTATCAGAGGATTACGTGAAGAGCTCGATGAATCCTTGGTTGTACAAAAAGTGTTGAGATCAGTTCTCTTGAAGTATGATGCTAAGGTCTCCGCCATTGAAGAAACTAGGGACTTGACCAAAATGATAATGGATGAGTTACATGGGTCTCTTATAGCATATGAAATGAGAACATGTACAGAAAGTGACCAACCAAACAATGAAGCAACCTTTAAATCCATAAAAAAGAAAAAAGACAAGGATAATGACCTTGATGAAGAAATAGAAAATTTTGTAAGAAGGTTCTAGAAGGGAAGTGGAAGATACAAAGGTAAGTCTCCTCTCAAATGATTTAACTGTGGTAGAAAATGATATATTGTTGAAAACTGCTACTATAAAAAGAGAAGTCTCAACAATAAAAAGATCTTCTACTCCAAGGATGATGACATCTCCTCGGATGAGAGTGATGAAGAAGGTAATGATGGAGGAGAAGTCCTCTTCATAACCCAAGAAACCCAAGATGATGATCACAAGAATTCTAAAGAAGAAGAAATCATTTCTGAAGAAGATTCAGATGAAGAAACCAACCTTGATTCCTTTTGGGGATACAAAGACAATGCGAAGAGTGAAGAAGAAGATGAGAATCTTGAAAAGTTGAAGCATGTTGAAACTGAAAATAGCAAGCTTAGAAACACAAACATAATACTAAAAGGTGAATTGAATAGTTGTGAAGAAGAGAATTATAAGCTTGAAAAGACCATTGATAGATTGAAGCAACAATTATAAGATTATGAGAAATTGAAAGCAGAATTGGATCACACAAAAGGAGAGCTACTATTGACAATAGAAAAGTTGAGGAAGTTCGAAAAAAACACTAAAAAATTAGATGAGATCCTTAGCAATCAAAGATCACCAAATGACAAGACAGGACTAGGATACAATGACAGTTTAAAGACAACAAAACAATAGAAGGAAGATGAAAATGATGAAACCAACACTCCAGAATAAGTCGAACAACAAGATAGAAGACTAGAATTCAGAAGAAATGAGACATCAAGAAGATCCTCTCCCATCAGGTATAAAAGCAATCATTATGAAGGAAACTACAAAAAAACAGATCGTGAACCCAAATAGACCACACCACAAAGAAGATCACTTACTCCCAGGTATCAAAATTTATTTCTTGAACATTGTTATATTTGTGGAAATTTTGGACACAAGGCAATCAATTGTAGAATCAATGAAAGGCATAACTATGCAAGCTACATGAATGGTGAAAATAGTAGATATGGAAATGTTCGTAGACCTGTCAACAAAAATTATAATCCATTTGACCCATTAATGTATCAAAATATTGTATGTTACAAGTGCAATAATCTTGGTCACAAAGAACGAGATTGCAGAGATATGAAGGGAGATAATCGTATGCCAAATGTTTGTATACCAACTACAACATGGAAAAGGAAAGAAATTCCACAAAATGAAAACTGTCAAATAACATTGGTCGCTAAAGAATGCAAAGAAGAATATGAATGGTTCATAGACAGTGGGTGCTCATCTCATATGACTGGAGATCAAAGCAAACTTTTCAGCTTGAAGAAAAAGGGTGGAAATGTTGCATTTGGAGATGACTCATCTACCAAAATACTTGGAAAAGGAATTGTAAAGCTTGGAAGTGAAAATGTAAAAGCAGGAAAAGTCCTATTGGTTGAAAATATGAAGCATAATCTCCTCAGTATCAGCAAAATATGTGATCAAGGATACACTCTTATGTTTGACTCCTGAAAATGTAAAATTAGAGAAAATAACTCAGGAAGATTGGTTGCAACTACAACAAGAAGACTGAACAACATATACATCCTAGACATGAAGAAGAGAGAGAAGACAGAAACCACACAAAAGGATTCCAAGGAAGACAAAGTCTCAAAGACCAAAAATAAGGATGAAGTATTATTGAGTGCCACATGTTCAGGGGGAGCATCCCCAAAGAAGAGAGTTACCTTTTGCCATTAAACTCAAGGGGAGAAGCCCTACCATTTTCCATTGATGTTAAAGGGGGAGAGAAATTGGGATCATGATGATAGGAGGAGCATGAGTGTTGCCATCAATGACAAAGGGGGAGATTGTTGGAAGATTGGTTGTTGTCATTGATGCCAACCCTAGTCATTGGTTTTGGACCGCAAAATTGATGAAGGTATTTGGACATGAAGGACAATGCACATGCAGATACAACACCCATGGATGGATAGTATGCATCATATTGTTTCCAGTGGTATGTGGCACGTCACGTGGATCTTCATGGTTGAGGAGAAATGAATTTTTACAGATGACAAAGTGAATTGAAAAAGGAAGTACAGATCGGCCCTAAAGATAATTAAAGAAAAGAATTACAAAATAAGAAAGTGTCAGGTCGGCCCTAATGTTAAAAGAAAGTGACATAAATGGTATAAATACATATAATTATACATTCATTTATACACAAGTCGAATTTTAGAGGAAATCAAAAGTAAAGAAGGTCGGATTTCAAGAGAGGATGAAGTCTTTTGGTGATGTGTTCTAAGGTATGTTATTGACAGGTCATCTTACCATTTTCGCTATAATTTTTTTTCTAGAACGATTCAGATGGTGAAATTGCTATGGTATTGAGAAGACACATCAAGGTACCTGTGGTAAAAAAATTCAGCTCTTTGTTCGTTATAATTTTAGAGATACACTCTGTGGAAGATAGGGGTTTTGACTAGTCTTGAAGCTAGTCAATAAACAGGTGTTTCGAGTAAAACAATCATAACTTCTTCATAGAGAATCCAAATGAAATGAGACCAATTTCATTGGAAATAGTACGGACTGTAGTTTCTTATGTGTGATTTTCAGAATCCGATGTTAAATATTGAGTGCGAGACACTCTGTACAAGTACACTCTCCTGAATAAACCAGAATTGAACAAGGTATACCATTCTCTCTATAACTTCTTTTTGGGGAGGATTCAAAGAGTGAAACTTGGAGAAGTTTCAGAGAATACATTGAGTAATATTATCTACAGGATCAGAGTATTCCAAGAATTCAAGAATTGCAGAAATAGAAGAAGTCTCAGGAAGCATTATCAGGTTCTATGTGATGGTTGGTTGATGGTGATGGTTTAATGTAAAGTTGTATTATCTCTCATATATTCTTGGGTGGAAGGAAGGGGCAAGGATGGAGAGTTCAACTCTCTCTTGATATTGGAAGATTGTATCTTCCTCTTGGAGGTTTATCCCTCCCTTTACATTTGGAAATTGTAGCTACCTTTGGAAGTCATTACTTCCCTTGAACAAAAACTATTGATTATTTCTCATATATTGTGCATGGTGTATTGTGGTGTATTGGTGTAACTCTTATACTATTGTTCGTTTCTCATTGGATATAATTGAATGGTTTAAGTATAAGTTGAAAAAGGTTTTAAATTGTACTTGATACTGATTCACCCCCCTCTCAGTATCAACAGGTTCACTGCAAATTAATAATCCCCATGAAAGAAGTCTTTAGTTTGAATGCTTTTGTTTTGGTTGCCTTGCGATAAAGTGTTGTAGTTGACTTTCGAAATCAATTAGCCTTCTAAAACTTTGTAAATTTTGACCAAAGAATTTAAAGTTCAACATTAAAGTTTGTGGATTTTGTTTCCTCCAGACATGTGAGAAAATATTTTGTTGCCATTTAACACAAAGCTCTGTTTAGAAATTGAATGATATAATGTTTGATGAAGATCATTTTGTGCAAAAATGGAGAAAGGATATAACTCGTGTACAAATAGTGGAATATTCATGGGAGGGATGCATATCAAACATCTGCCAAAGAGGAGGAGGCTTCCAAAGGGAAATGCCAAACAAGCTCATACCAAGCACGATCATATGAAGAGAGTGCATCATCCAACCAAGTGCCATGCATAAGATTGGAATCAAAGGATAAATGCATACAAACACAAAGAAAAGACAACTGGCAAATGATGGGAACACAAGTCATCTTGTTGGGTTGTCTAATGAAGCCTCTGTCATGTGGAAATATTACAATTTATTTATTTCATGAATTATTTAGTCTCATGTTCTCATTGAGCAAGTTGAGATTAAGACATATTGTAATAAAGCCAAAAACCACCAATAAACTCAAAGGTCATTTAGGGTATACGAATAGTTATAGAATGCAAAAGGCCAAGGGCCATAAACAAAATTATAAATGGAACCATCGTATTCAAACAAAGGGTTCTCTTGGCATCGTAAGTTGTCTTTGTATGTTGATAAGAAAAAATGTTAGATATTGTGTTTATACCCTTGCAAAGTTGTGACTAGTTGTCGACTCTTCTCTTAGGCCTTAGTTTTCTTGATGTTTGTAGGCATAGACATTTCAATTTGTAGACCACTCTCATGCTTGTGCTATCTATTTTTACTTATCTTGACATAGCTAACAAATTTGTATCAGACAAGTTCTCTGGACAACTTGTAGACTAATCTTTGTTCTTAAGAGTTGCCCTGGTTTTGCGCAATGGATTGCATATTCACTATTCCCTTTGTTGTTTGTGTTTGATCTTTGTTTCATGCCAAGATTTTTTTTACAATTCCTAACTAGAATTTAAACGGTTTCATGTCTACATTTGCATTCTTAAATGCATTTTATTTTAATTAATCAAACCTTGATTACGATAGTCGAGCCATAACCTAAAGGTTTTCCATTTCAAGAGGGAAAGGTACAATCCATTTCAAGAGGGAAAGGTATAATTAGATTCTTTCAGCAAGCAATCATGTAAAGTTGAAAATGGACATTTGCCTATACCAACACAACCAATGTATAAATATTAATCACGTGTATTCTATTCCCAACCTTCGAGTAATCAGTAAAAAATATTTAAAAATTATTTGCTCCCTAATACATTCATGTTCTTTAAATATGAAATATATTTACAATAACTAGAAATAGTTTTAACCATTACTCAATCATCATTTTCAATTATATCCTCTAAAAAAAATTAATGCTACCGTATAGATTTCCCATTATCTATCCATGTTAAGATCTTATAACACCAATCATGCAATGCGTGCATTTTCATGAAACTTTTTTTGGACATGTCATCTTGCATCCATGTTAATATCTTATATCACCAATCATGCAATGCATGCATTTTCATGAAACCTTTTTTGGACATGTCCTCTTGCATAAGATCCATTATAAGAGTGCATCTAATGACTCCAAAACCCCAAGCCAATTATATGCCATAAATTTAAAAGAAAAAAAAAAATCACCCTTTTCCTGTGTATAATTGCTTTCGAGGATTACCATTTTTTAGGTTTTAAATTATGCAATAGTATTTTAACTCATTATCAAAAATGATTATCTTGTGAAGAAACTTTTCACAAACATAATGCATGACCCAAAGCATTAATAATACTTCTTCATATATTGAACCTTCATGATGTTCTTAGAAGAGTAATTATGTGGATGGGTCTTCATTAACACTTATAATGCACAACCCAAGCATGAATATCATTTCCTTGTATATTGAACCTTCATGATGTTTCTAGATGAGGAATTATGTGGATGGGTCTTCATTAACACTTTTCTTTTTTTCCTTGTACACATGCAATACTTCCTAGAGTTGTTTTTCCAAGCTACCACTTGTAATCAAAGATATTTACTTCCTTTGCTAAATTATGCATTTTCTACTTATAATGAATTAAAAATGGCATGGAAGAGAGATGGAAGAGAGGAAGAGGAAGAGGTAAGTGAGGGTTTCCAAAGGTGGTTGTGGTTGTGGAAGGAAATGTATCAAGTCCACGAGAGTTGTTTCTTTTCCACTTTGAAAGGAATGGATCATGGAGGGAGGGAACTTGCTCAAAGGGCCTTAATAGGTTATGTATGTGATCCAAACCCCTCTATACCAACTATGATGGACTTCATTGTCTCTTCATGGACCTCAATGGCCAAAGTGAAGGTGAGGATTTCCCAATTGCAAAAAGCTCTTTTACCTTTCTCTTTGACAATCACATACACATAGAAGTGGAGCTAAATGGAGGCCCTTAGTGCCACAAATCTTTGGGGTTGGTGCTCATGCCATGGTTCGATTCATTTGATTCAAGAAGGGCAGTGAAAGAAAAATATTGTTGTGTGTTAGGCTCCTAAGGATGCCAATCCATTTCTATCATCCAAACATCTTTTAAAGTTGGTAAGGGATAAGCTTGGAATTTTTCTTCATGCAACACTAGAAACCCTAACCCCAAAGGGCATATCAAAGATTCTAATCAGTGTGTCCATTGAGGGGGACCTGCTGGAGGAGATAATTTTTGAATGGGAGGGAAACACGCATGTTCATATTGTGGACTACAAAAAATTTCCCTGGAAGTGTAGACATTGTTGCTAACATAGTTGCCCCTTTCATGACTACAAGCTCAAATCATTAGTGACAAAAAGAGAAGTTTGAAGGTTCATAAAGGAAGGAGACCAGGTTACAAATCAAAACAAAGTAGAAAAAGGGTTTACATCATGTGGATATTCCCCAAGCCAAGCAATGCTCTAAGTTGATAAATCTAAATCGAAGAAGGTAGTGGGCGAATATAGAAAGGCAATTCAAGAGGACATTAACCCTAAAGGGTGGGTGACCCTTATGCGGCCAAGAACAGACTTCCCCCTCAACAATTCACTAGGAGAGTTGTTTCAAATATTAGAAGATATACATTCCTTCCCATCTATGCCTAAATCCAAGCTTGATGTGATGTTATTGGAGATATCGGGGTTAGGAGTAGAAAGGGAGGTAATTGGTTTAGAGAAGCCCACGTTGCCTTTGATTTCCCCAAGGCTCCTTCATTCCAAGGCTTGTCTTCATCAATGTCTAGCACTTAGGTAAGGAGGGTATTAAGGGTATTAGTTCTTCATCGGGTTGAATCCTCAGTCTGAGGCGAAACCTGAACAAATTAGAGGCCTCCCCTCACCTCCCCTCCCCTCCCCTCCCAACACCCATACAAAAGAGCCAAAGGTGTTGAGGGAGGCATTAGGTTTTTCTTCATCTCTTTTTAGGGCCTTTGAATCAAACTTACCATTGGTAAGTTGTTTGTGGAATTCAACTACCCAATGGTGGTATTCCTAGATAATATGTGTATTCTTAGAGGATATACATGATTATTGCTTTTTTGGGTTGGAGCTAATCTTGGTAGGCACTATATGAAATGCAATTTTCATCTTGGGTTATAATTAACCACTTCAAGTTCAATTAAATCATTGTTCAAACTACAAATACATTGTCCTTAGAATTGCATATATGTTTGCCATACTCTTTATCGATTATCCCACACTCCTTAACAAATGCATTCTTTAGTTGCAAAAGATATTATCCTTAGTGGAACCCATTAAAGGCACATATGGAATCAAATGGCTTTTGTAATTCTGCTAGTTGCGTCCATGCTTTTTGACAAACTCATTTGATGTCTTTATCAAAATATACTACTCATCCTCAATTTTGATTATGCCATGTTCTTGAATTTTGACAATAAATCATTGTACCATGACAAATAGCGTATATCACAACTAACTACAACATTTCAAATAATATGGTAAAATACACATTAGAAAAGAAGTTTTGAGAAATAACATATAAGTTCGAATTTATTCATCTCCGTAGACAATGTTGTGTCTCATCTTTGAAATTCGCCATATTTATTCATGGCAAAACAAAGGACCAAAATAAAAACATTTTCGAGGGAAAAAAGAACTACATTGACTACTTGATCTTTCATGGTATCCAAAGAGTTGCTCATCAATATAAACTATGTGCCTTCGAATAAGATGCAAACCATATTTCAGAATCAACATTCTTTCATCCACCGTCATATGCTCCAACATCACCTATCATGTCAATCATTTGTCAGAATCGACTACCACATAATTTACTAAGCAAACTATTACAGGACCATTCTAATAAACCAACATGCTCAAATAATGCACAACCATAATAAAGAAAAATAACACTAAACTTTTTCCATATTCATGGAAAATCAGGCATGACATGCAACACCATTTTGGTTTCAAGACATGTAAACAAGAAGCGCTAATAAATATTGTAGTAACAGTACATTAAATTTCAAGATACTGACGTCTATTTAATGTGTGTTAACACCACACATTTCATACTTACAACATGAAATCTAAAGGAAGAAATGGTCAACATTAAGTCAAGCACCATATTCTACTCCCTAGACATCGAAATATAGAATTGTGTCAAACTCCAACAACATATATATCATTTGCATCTCAAAAATCAATCTCTATTAACAATCCAACCTTGGTTATCAGTTGATGATAGTCAAGTCATTAACAAATCATTAAATTGACACTTAAAATGAACTATTCCTAAAAGGTCAAAAATCAAATTTGACAAATGGCTCGATAACACCAACAACTTGCTAATCAATAAACCAATAGAATAACAATTAAGATTGATTCCCAACCAAGTGCCAAAATGTGATATGTTTTGCATGAAGTGGAATTGCATAGGAAAAGATAGAGAGAAAAATGGAATTGACTAGTTAAAAATGAAGCTCAAGTGGGATGCTCTTGCCCACAACTAGGGTTTACCCTAGGCACCCACCATGGAAGCCACTCTTGCCGGTCACTTCAGTTACATAATTCCCTGTAGGTTGATGAGTTCAGCGAAGAGCATCGTCGCTAGCTCAAAAAGCATTTGAAACTTGATCAATAGTCTTGCAGCTCTAAAGTTGGGGTATGCCCTAGCTGCCCCAAGTTTGAATCTCATTTTCAGGCTTGCAACATCAGCCAGTTGTCCTTAGCAGACGTGGCTTTGGTCAGAGAAGTGGTATTTGTCTCTCCATTGTGGATGAAGTTGCAACTTTTAGGATCGCGGTTGCTACCGCTCTAAGAAAATCAGGACCCCCAAGTGCACGACTGCCTTCATCAAAAAACTCAACAGGATTCCTAAATTGAATATCCCCTTTACAAACCCTAAAAGGAAAGCATTTATTTTCATCGATTGGAAAATTCATGGGGGCATGACAGAACTAAAACTCTTTGGAATCCTACATCCAAAAGCAATAGGTTCCCTATTTGAAAGGCAAAATCCATTCCTATTTTTTTGGTTAGGGATATTTTGGATTTCATTTCCAGTTAAAAGAGATTTTGATTTGTTTTCCATAGTGGCCCTTGGTTTCTTGGAACCAGTGAATTGTATCTGAACAAATGGTATACAAACTTTGATCTAGAGAAGGAGATGCCCATAGTTATTCTAGTCCGAGTAAGGCTCCCTCGGCTCTCCCTCAATATCTGGGATAACAAAACCCTCAAGGGAACCAAGAACGAGTTGGGGATATTTTAGGAAAATATGAACCTCTATCAGTCCCCTCCGCCCATATCTGCATAGAAGTAAACCTTGAAGGACTCCTAGATGCTCTAGAACTACAGATAGATAACTGGACTCAATTGACACTGTCGGTTTATGAATAGCTTCCTTTCAAGTGTAACAAATTCCAAGAGTGTGGACATTTAAATAAACACTGCCTTAAAAAGATCCCCCACTACTCAGAAGAAAGAAGAAGAGTTTCAGCAAGTTTCAAAGCCCTTGAACAGAAAGAAAAGACAGACTCGCGTCTCTTCTCAAATCAGGATTGAAGAAAAAAACCAACCCAAGCCAAAACAAATATTCAATTTTGGGTACACTTCCAAAGAGAACACACGGCCAAGTGAAGGTGTATCTAATTGAGGAGAGTGCCTTACAATGAGATCCAAGTAAATCTTTAATAAGTCATGGACTCTCATGTCTTGGAAACAGAAATCCTTCCCCCTCCTTTTAAGGAGTTGGTGTTAGAAGAGAAGTCTGTGGAGAAGAACCCTAAATGCCTTATTGTACTTGATCCAACTATTCGAGAGAAAAAGGAGGAAAGCAAAGACCTAGGAGAAAAGGACGTTACACAGAAAAGTACAAAGGAATTTTCAATTACTACCTTTAGAGACCCTTCAGGGAAATCTTCAGTGGTAGAATCTCTTGATCCTTGAAAGGACAGTAAGGGCGTTGCAAGTGAAGAAAGAGCCCCCAATGCTTGGTGTTACCCACCAAGTTGCACTAGGATGGACTTCCAGTTGAGCCGCCAAAGATTGAACAAGGAATTGTTCAAAATCAAAGTTCAGAAGTCCAGTCGGCCAATATGGCCACCTTTCTTCTTCTTCTTCTTCTTCTTCCTACCACATTTCCATACCCCCGGTGGGAAATTGTAATAAGATGAGTTAGCGTGATGAAATTTGTAAAAGGCTTAGCCCCCTTAGACTTAATCATGAGTACATTACTCTAGAGTGTTTTTTTACTTATTAATTATATCTTGCTTAAACCTTTTTTAAGCGAGTTATAATTTCTGAGTTTTTCACTCATCACCTCCAAAGTTGGAGTGTGTACTAACGGTTAGGCCTTAGTGTGTGTTTTCTAAGTCTAGAGTCTAATGTGTATTACCATGCTAATCATCCTCCTAGAGTCTCATGGAAATGTGTTAAGTCCCCCTTAGGTTTTTTAATGTTTTATGCAAACAAAATATTTCCTGCAAAAACGGGATATTTTAATTGTAAATAATGCCTAAGTTAAATAAGTCGTACTAGGAGGAATTATATGCCTTGAGGGTATTCGTTTCCATGCTCATAATACACACTTTACCTATGTACCCACTTTGTGAGTGATAATAATGATTTTTAATCACTTAAAATCAATTTTACTCACAAAAGGTCAATAAAGACAAAAAATCAGCAAAGCTATTTTATGGGAAACATGTCATAGACATGTTTTGAGTCAACTAAGCCTCTCTATGAGTTCATTTGGCCTTGTTGGCATCCAAGAGGGAGTTGTGGGTGAGTCTTGAGTTGAGTTGTCATGAGATGAGGAGATCTCCAAGAGGAGGTGTGCCCCCCTCTCAAGAGGTGGCACACCCATGATGTTGTCGCCTTATACACACCTCAGATAGCGTGGAAGAAATCTTCAATCCACTGGGTGTGTCCTTGAGGGAAAGTATCGAGTCAAGGTGTTGTCACCTGATCCTCAACTCCTCCATCTAGGCCAACTGCTAGCGAAGTCAAGGGAGGCAGTGCCTAATAAAAGAATATATCGCTTGAACTAAAGCTAATCACAATAATTGTTCTAGGAGTTTACTAAAGCAAGAGCAAGATACAAATGAATCTACACTAGCAGCGTATAAGACACACAAAGGAAATTTTTTATAACGAAGATACAAAGCATGAAAGTACTTGCATATAAAGACACACTATGGAAAATAGACACAAGTGCTTTGAAAGATAAATAAGCAATATAAAGACTAGTGCCAAAAGTAAAATTTATCGCGAGATAATTGAAAATTGTTGTTGTAATGAAGATGTATTGCAAGTGCTCTTGATAAATTTTATTATGAGTTGGTTAAGTGAGTTTATTGTGAAGTGGATGTTGTGAGTGCAAGCCACTTATGAGTGTGAAGTGTGCGTGTAAGTGATTTGCAAAAAGGAAATCTAATCTAGATTTAGCCCTCTAAGGATTATCCCTCAATTGGAAGCAAAGAACATTCACTAGCAGTGACAAATTTACATTTTTTCTCAATAAGTCATGCATGAAACCTAATTTACTTAAACCCTGCATTCACCACGAGAAAAGGGATTTAAATCTATTTTAATTATTTAGTCTCTGCTAATTTTCTTCCTAGTTGCTAACCTTTTATTTTCGCTAAGAGATGTATTGGCAACAAAAACAATATAATCTATAATGAAAGTTCACTAGCAATAATCAATATTTCTTTGAACAGTCATAACCAATCATGAGTGGGTTGTTGCAACCAATCATGAGTGGGTTGTTGCTACCATGTTGAGGTTCCTAACATTATATTGATTTAAAGGGCTCCTATAATTTGTTCAATGTGTCATGATAATCTATGTATGCCAAGTTGTAAATTGCGTCCACTAGTGGGTTAACATTTTATTTGAATGCAATTTGTGTTGTATTTTCATAGTCAACATGCTTAGCAAAGTGCAACTAAAATGACTAAACTAGTCCCCTTTATAATTTTCATCTTAGTAATCAAGAAAGAAGTAAACTAAATTCTTTGCATTTTAGGTTTATCTTGATGTAACTATCAATTAGAACTGAGTTTATTTCCATAATTTGACTACTTTTTCAAAAATTCTTCATTGAGCAGAGGGGTTAGTTTATATCAAGTTGCAAACCAACATCTCCAAGACAGATGTAAATAATTACCTAAATGACAAGTTTAGTTTCATGAGCCACTCCAAGCAAAACCTTTTACGAAAAATCACAACAATAATAATAACCATTTTCCCCAAGCGTAAATGCATTTTAGACAAGATTCCATGTCTTTCTTGTGTCATGTAGTTAATGCTCTAGTAAAGCTTCAAGTTGTGAACAATTTTGGCCTAAGTAAATCACGGTAGGTTTGATCATGGTATCACAAATTGATTAAAGTTCTAAGGAAATCTCCAGTATCTATGCTCTTTAGGATTTTCCCTAGGAATCATACAAAATTTGAGGAACTTCTATTTCTCCACTAGTTCTTTGTGTCAAATATTAGGACCCTTAACTAGGGCATGACCCTTTTGAAGGTAGATTACCCCTCCTTCCCATTGCATGTGAATTCCATCTTTATAATTGAAGCATACCTGCCATCATGAAAACCATCAAGTACGATATGCTTTCTCCTTCGTTAAGGGAGTGGGCATAGTCCAAATATGACAAGATTTGACTCAGGGTAGATGCATGCCTACTTTCAAGTTTTGAAGAATATTGGTTTTCCATCCAACATTATCCTTTTAGCCTCATAAAGTATGAAGGGTAAATAGGCCCATATGCACCAAGAGCCCTTTCAACTTCCCATTCTTGCATAAGAAGTTTTAATATCAGTATATTTAATCCCTTCAAGCCAAGTTGTACTTACTAACATTGTAGACATAATGAAGTTACAATCATTTGAGTCTCAATAACTTCATCTTTTAAAAGTTGTAGACAAAGATTTTAGTAACAAATAACCCCTATGAATTCTGGTGCTAGGCATATATCCCTACATCTCAGCAAGCTATAGGTGGTTACAATCTAGTGTGAATCGATATTCAATGATGTCCTTTGTCCTACAAAGTGTGTTGTGGAATCCCGGTGTTACCCTCAAGAAAGAAAAAATTCTCATCAACAAATTAAAAATAGTGCCCATAAATTAAAAATAAATTATCTACTATTTGCAAGCTTAGTTAAAATAAAGCTAAAACTCATCTTTGTAAGATATGATAAAAGAAAAAGTAGTTCCACAAAGCAAAGTCACTTGTTTTCTATGGTTAGCAACAGGGGCGGTGATTCTTCAAAATTTTCACTTTGTACCATTTAATGGTGGGTTGTCTACTTGCTCAAAGACATAAAAAAACAAAATTAAAGTGACAAAGCTGACCTAGATCAGGTTCAAAATCGATTTCACATAAATCTAACACAAACTCTTGGGAGTAAATATATAAATCAATAAAAATGGACCAAAGTCATCTTATTCCTACTTGTACTAGATCTTCTTGCCAATATGTTGTGACTGCCATAGAGGAGAATGGAGGTCCAATTCTTTTTGCAAATATATTTCTCTGAATCAGAGATTTTATTACCTCTTCACTCTACCAGTTCAAAATTAATTTCACACAAATCTAACACAAACTCTTGGAGTAAACAAATCAATCAATAAAATGGACCAAAGTCATCTTATTCCTAGTTGTATTACATCTTCTTGCCAATATGTTGTGATTGCCATGAAGGAGAATGGAGGTCCAATTCTTTTCCCAAATAAATTTCTCCACATTAAAGGTTTTATTCCCTCTTCACCCTACAAAAAGGAATGCAGCTGAAAGTGTGTGTGTTGTATAGGACTTGCTCTTGAAGTATAGAGTTGAAAAAGCAAATGTACATCCATATAACTTTCTATATAGTGAGCAACTCTTATCCAATACAATCAATTAATATAGGCATTTTTCTCACTTATGTTTTTCTTTCATGATCATGGTGTCGTGGAAGTTCTATTGACCTATTGCATCAAATTGGGTATTGTTGATTCTTATCCATATTCTTGATTGTGCTTCTATAGCACAAAAAGAAAAGGGAAAAAAACAAAGGATCAAAGAATTTGATTATTTCCTATATTGTATTACAAAATGTGGTTAATTAGTAATAAAATCCCATAACATCAATGAATCATGAACAAAGAGTGTTTCACTTTCCAAGGGTCATCCTCATGAAATCAACTTAATCATGTCCCTTTAATACTAGAAAATTAGATGTGTCAATAAACCTCAATTTACTTTCCCTTATACATCTTCACTCATTGTGTCGCGTCCCCACCCAGCACTCCGAACCATGGGATAGGTAACCACGAAACGAGGCTTTCAATTTCCAGCCCTCAGAGGGCATATCTCCACAGTACCATTAGAGAAAGTTTCCCAGAGAGGACCATAAATTAAAATGTGCATGTGCAATAATTAAAATCTAGTGGAAATAAACAAGCATGGATGGATAGAAATTCATGGCAACCAAATGTCCATGACCAGATTAAGCATAATCACACAAATCATGCAAAATTCATAAATTTCCATAACAGAAAATAATATTAATTTGCAAATTCATAAGCAACGATAGAACACTTATTTTTTAATAGAAGAAAGTACAAGAAACTAGCTGTGTATGAGCAATTTTCCACCTGATTGTAGGTATTTAATGTAGATACCACCCCCAAACTAGGCTATGAGGCCACTAAGGCGAAGGAACCAAGCTACAAGCTTATATCTCTCTCAACCCAACCCATTTTGCTCACAGGCTCAGCTAATCTGTTGATTACAAAGCACACTAGGAATCTCATTCGGCCATTAAATAGCCACATAACTCTCTTCCACTACCCCACACAACACAAGGAATATCTTCCCTTTCTCTGCTCAACAATCCCTCAGGGATTTTTTTCCCTCCGATGCTCTTTGGTGTGGGCAGAAAGAGCCCAATTTGTTGTATACTTTCCAGAAATTGTCTGCAAGAATAATACTTGGCTCTCAAGCATCCAAAGAGTAGTAAATGCACGATGGGTGTTGGATTTATAACTTACCAAGCCTCTATGTTGACCTACAACCATATATCTTTCACCCAAGGTCTGCAATTTCCCCTTTACAGTGCTAGTTTTTGGTCAATTTCCAGATTGGTCGGCAATGGAGAACATAGCATGAGAAGCCTAGAGCATGAACATGAAAAGAATGATAGAATGAATGCTAGAGTAGATGGTATGAGAGAATTGAGGGGAATGATGGCTAACATCACTTATGAAAGGAGGAATGTAAAACTCTTACACTTCCCATAATGATTGTACTCAACCCATGCTTCCATAACTACGTGAGAATACCTCCCCACCAAACTCTTACATGCATTCAATGATTGGCTTTATATGTCAAAGGAAGTGGATGGCTTCATTTAAGGCACACGGTGGAAAAGAGATGAGATCTAAGGCTGACAAATGGCAATAGAGGATTTACTTTCCCATAGGCTCCCTTTCCTCTTCCCCTCTGGTGGAATCATAGCCCCCTATCATGCTCTCTGCAACCATCTTGGACCATTCTATATTATATTCCAACATTAATATTTATATAGCTTGAGTTCATTGTGACAAGCCTACTACACCATCCATATAAGTATATTTACATCATTTACTTACCTATCCTTTCACTAGTTAGGCCTTGGCCTTGAGCTTTGCATTAGGAATCCATACAAGCATATTTACATCATTTACATATGGGGTCATTTATTTAAGCTCGTGTGGCTTAAATTCAGTCAATATAACCATGCATTTACAATTTATGCATAATCTAATCCCATACATTCCATGGGGCAGAACCGGGGTATTACATATTGTTTCCTTCTCCAAGATTTAACAAGGGTAAACATCAGCATGATAGTTTGTAATACATTAGTAATGTGACCACAACAAAAAACAATCACAAATAGGGATTTTCACGTGGAACTAGTAGAGTATGGAATAACAATATGTTAAGTTTGGGGCACACTTACGTGAGAGAATTGCCCCAACCATTAAGGGACATGCTCTTAAAATTTCCTCCTCTACAGAGGACACTGAGACAACAAGGGATGTCCACCTATGTCAAGGATCTTTCCCTTAATTCAGGGGATTCCCAGATGCCCCTCGATCATCACAAGGACATATGTGTTGAAATGATGGTAATTTTTATTTGTCGTCATTTATGGCTAAGCACCCTCATTAATTGTATCACTAGGTTATGGCTTAACAGTTAACCTAGTCAACATCATTTTACATTACTTTAGGTGTCCAAGGTTAGCCTAAGCATTTATGCCAACCCATAACCCCCTCATGGAGAGAGACACCCCACCTCATGAGTTGTGTATAAATACACAACTCATGCCTCTTTGTAACATCATATTGATTCATCTTATGATTAATTCTTAGCCTATGAACACCATATATCTCTCATTCATGGGTTCTCTCTCTCTACCTCCCTCTCTCTTCAATGCTCCAACTTATACGATCTACTCTTGATTAGTGTTGTTGCAAATATGAAGTGTTTTATTTGGTTGGATTAGGGTATGTTGTTACTTGGTCGCATTAGGGTTTGTTGAAGTTGGCCCAATGGATCTATGACTTCAGCATGACATGGGACGACACGACTCTTCCTTCCCTATCCAACGTTGTTTTCAAGGTTGTTTTTGATCTAAAACTACGGGTTTTAGTTTTTTGGGGACGACAACAAATTTCTAGGGCTTTTTTCACCAACACCCTCCTTGTTTGGCAATTTTTTGGTCTTTTCAGTAGAGATAAGGAGATTCTTTTGCCTTTTTTGGGTAGCACTCTCTTCTTTCCCCTTTTTTCAACCCAAATTCTGTGTTTTTCAGGATAGTGCAAATTTGAAACTAGGGTTTTTCAGCCTTGTTTCAGGACAACATCAATTTTTAGGGTCCGTGCCCTCCTCTTTTGGTCATTTTTTGGCTTTTCAAGCAAATTTAAGGAAGTTGTTTTGTAGATTGGTGCTCTTCTAAGGTAGTGCACCATATCTTTCTCTCCATTTCAGCGAAAATTCACTGTTGTTTTTTGGAACAACACTGGTATTATGTGGTTTTATCCTATTTTTTAGGGTTTTTATAAAGACCTTTGTTGGTGGTATTATCATTGCAAATCCAAAGTTCAAAATTTCATCTTTAGGGCCTATAAGGGGGTCCATCTCTCATAATTGATCTAGAGGATTGCTCAATCGTAGAATTTTTTGGGTTATATAGTTGATGTGAGAGACTATTGACTAGTGGCATTTTCCCCAAGGGCTGCGGAACTAGGGTTTCAAGATCATTTTTATTGTAGGGTTTCAAACCCTCTTTTTGCCCCCTTTAGTAATTACATAATTAGGGATTTAGACACCCATACCTTTATGGACTTGAGTCCATCGTGTATGAATAATGTAGTTATTACCTCTTTCATAATGAATCTATAGCCTATTATGCACCACTCTTTATTATTCTCTTTTGTTATTATTGTTGTTAGAAATTATCATGGTATCAAAGCAATTCTAACACCTTGGGGTCTACGAAGATGGAGACCAAAGAAAGGAGTACTTGTTGGAGACCAAAAAGGGTAAAGTATTGTTGGACTGATGAGAAGAGAGAAGATCGCAACGCATACAAAGGTATACATAGATAAAAAGGTTATAAGTCCATTTTTTAAATCTATTTTCAAAGAAAAAAGAAAAATTAAACAGTGTTTCTTTCTTAACTACAAAACTTAGGTAAGAGGAGAGTGTATGACATCTAATCATATTCATATATATATATATTTCTTTCTTAACTACAAAACTTAGGTAAGAGGAGAGTGTATGACATCTAATCATATTCATATTCATATATATATATATATATATGAGGTCGGTCCATGAACCTATTGAAGTCACCATGTTGAGCCATCCATGACAAGACCATCCTGTCGAGATGGAAGTATATAGAGTAGCCACCCATGAGATGACAACAAGGGATATTTTCCATGCAAAGTTTGCACAAATCCCAACACCTTTACAACTGTGCCATTGGATGTATGTCTGTCAACAGATGTATGCATGCACATACATCCAACAGCACAACCATAAAGGAATTGGGATCTGCAAAATGGTTCATAACGGATATCCCTCCCCACGAAAAGACTGTTGGTTACCCTTTAAGTCAATCAAAGCTGACCCTCGTCAAAAGGGTTCTCGTATAGACTTCTCATTGCCTGTGAGATTGTTATCATGCAAATCTGCACCAACGAACCTGCCTCATAATTATAGGTCAACTAGCTCTGTCACCACTAGATGCTTCTCCGTTAAGACTGGTGCTTTTCCAATCTCAAGGAGGTGTCCCTAGGGGTTGTATGTTGTTGTCAAACTAATAAATCTGCATCAACAACCCAACTGATCAGCACACAAAAAAATCACTCTTGAGATGCTCTTAAGCAGTCAAGAGAAAGGTTAAATTCTCAATAAAATCAAGGTGGTTGAGATCATATTTATAAACCAACTACAAAAGTGGACAAAATGAACGAGGTGAAGATAGTATGTGCCTTAAGTGATCAAGGATTCAAAGTGCATGAAAGCCAACCAACTCACTGCAATACTATCAAACTAATGTCCAACCAAGATATTCTAGGAGCCGAAGAGAAGATTTAATCAAACCAAATCAATGTATTAATCAAGAGACTAATTACATCATAGTGACAACACATGACAGGGTGCCATAGGTCCAGTGGCATGCAATGATGGAGGTGGATCATCAGAACTGGTGAGTGGAAGAATGATGAGAGTCCACCACTGCAATCTACTCACAAAGTCTAACCTTTCACTGTCCTCTCAACTTTGTATATGTAGAAGCCACAACTAAGGGAGTCAATTTTCCCTAATTGCATGTGGGAGAAAGCAAGAAAAACATGCCAATATTTGTCATTCATACTCTGCATGCATGCCAATTGTATTAGTGGCAAAAGAAAGATGTTGTTTGAATGAGCTTTTAGTGGCAAAAAAACTTGATGTTTGGATGAGCTTTTGTGACAAAAGAAAGCTATTGTTTGTCGTTTTCCTTCCTCAGACCAAGGCTGCCTATAAAACTCCTACAGCCTGCTCTTTATTGGTCTAATAATCTGTCTTTTTTGTAGATATAAGTGAGAAGTTTCTAGAAATAACTCATTCAGCGCCTCACACAGCATTCAACTGGTTGTCATGCTCACAAGTCAGCCAACAATCAGCCACTATATCATTTAATCCCAGACATGTGTGTTGATGATTACAGTTGCATGAGACATCCTCCAGGACATAGACTGATTGAGTCGACCTGAGAGAGCCCATGAGTTGGGTGTGTGGTTCCTATCTGAGACAGAATTGGAACGTTGTGTCGGCCTCCTCCTTACAGAGAGTTGAGAAGAACTCCAGATGATTCTCCTGTGTAACGCAGTGAGAAAGAAGATCTGTTGAGTTAGACTTGCTTGTGGTTGAGCACAGGTGAACATGTGAATTCCCATGAGCTGGGTGCATCGTTCTAAGACAGAGATGAAAACGATGTATTAGCCTCCTCTGAGCAGAGAGTTGAGATGATGAAATCCAGATGACTCTCCTATGTAATGCAGTGGGAAAGAAGATCTGATGAGTTGGGCGTGTCTGTGGATGAGCACAGGTGAACATGATCCTAGTGGTTGAGCACTAGTGAGTGTGGTTCTCCTGTTAGACGCAGTGAGATAGAGATATGGACATCCCTATGGATGTGCCCCTAGTGGATGAGCACTAGTGGGTGTATGAGATCCCTTGCTATATTGTTCAAGAGTCAAACTTACCTGTAACCCTAATTGTAATGTAAAGGGTACAGGTCGGCCCCACCTTAATGTAAAAGATAATTAATCTGGTAATTATTAATTATATTTTAAGTTATTGAGGTCGGCCTTGTTGTGCCAATAGACACTTTTGCTGACAGGTTCAGTCTAATATAAGTAAAGGTAAATTCCCCATCGAGGAATCATATCTTAAGTGTGAGTTTGGAAATTTCAGCAAGTACATCTTCTTGGGAAAAGTGTGCACCTCTCTTGGGCGCTAGTCTTCTAGGGTTTGTGAGCACCCTTTTGTGTGCTAGGTCTTTATGGTGGTGGAGGTCTTTTCTCTTGAAGAATATAGCAAAGGATTGGTTGGGTTTTCTTCCCTTGTTGAGAAGGGTTTCCCAGGATACTTCTAGTGTACTTGTGCATGGTGTTTCTTCTTGTGATCTTGGTTGCTGCATCAAATTGTTTATGGTTTAAGTAAAATGCTAAAATGGAATGAACTTCATGCTTAAGCCTAGCTTATTGAAAAATCAACATGATTTCAGAGCATAGGTCTTGAAGAATCCCTGCACAAGCACTTAAAAGCTAAGCCGTCCTTCTGTAGTTCCGTACGGCCTCTAGGGTTTTTTCATAAATCCGTACGGCCCACTTGTTTGGCCTCTTCAACACCTTACACGTGAATGTTGGGGTTGGAACTTGGATAAAGGGGTACGTCCTTCCTCAGCGCACCTCCAGAGATATTCAAAGTGAATTTCCGAGGATTTTGAGTTTTTGGACCTAGGGTTTCTAGGGTTCCGAAATTTTCTACAGAATCTTGATCTTAGGGTTTCTGCAACTTCTTGAAGAAATGTTTCAGCTCAACAAGTATTCCTGTGACACTCTCAAAGTTTATCGTTGGCAGTCATAAGCCCAACAAAACCTAAGGTTACTAGTCCAACCTAACCATTAGGTTTTCTAAGTCCAGTTGGCGAGAGTTTGTGAAGAAATCCGAAAAAATGAAGAACAAAACTTTAGTGGAAGATAGGCTTGATGGATCAAGCAACTTCAACTTCTAGAAGTCGAGGCTTCAGGTGACCCTTGAAGAAGATGACCTTTTGAATGTGGTAACAAAAACTTTACCAGATACCGATGAAGAGAAGGAAATAAGAAGGGAAGAAGATGTCAAGGCAAGAAAATTAATCATCTACTCAGTAAGAGATCATCTCCTACTTCGTACTGCCAACCTGAAAACAACTTATGAAATGTATGAAGCACTGAAAGATATGTTTGAAAGTGACAACACCCTTAGAGCTCTTGCCTTAAAGGGCCAGCTTCAAAGTACCAAGATGACAAAAGGTGATACAGTTGCTACATTCTTTATGAAGATATCAGAAATCAAAGAACAACTAGGTGCCATTGGAGAAATCATGTCTGACGGAGAACTTGTCTTATATACTCTCAACAATCTTCCAAAACACTGGGAACCTTTTCTTCAAAGCATCAGTGGAAGAGAAAAGTTACCAACCTTTGATCGTCTATGGACAAACTGTACTCAAGAAGAACTTAAACTTAGAAATAGAGGAGTGGAAGACTCCCCTGATGAAAACCATGCTCTTGCACTTCATACAAAGAAAGGAGGAAGATTCAAAAGAAACTTCAGACAAACATTCAAAGATGAGAAGTCTCCACTAGCATCAAGTTATAATCAGAGAAGAGATGTTTCAGAGATTTAGTGCTTCAGATGTGACAAATATGGGCACTATGCAAGAAATTGTCCAACCAAGAAGAAAGGAAGACAATATGCTTCCACTGCTAACATTGATCCAGACCCACCCCAAAAGAATGAAGATAAGAGAGAAGAGAAGTACTTCCTCTAAACCAAACACAGAATTGAACATGACTACAGATCCAAGTAAAATGTTTAATCATTAATTTTATAGTTGATTGCATTCTTAATAAGTGAAGGGTATTATCTCCAGTTTGGGAGCCCTTATGACTTGGACCATTATCCCTGGTAAGGGAGTCCAAACCTTATTGATTGTTTATTATGTTGGTCAAGAAGACATAAAAGATCTAGCAAGCAAATAAAAGAAGACTTCCATCCTTCATACTTCAGAGAGAATTACTTGACTCAGAGGGAGTCAAAACAAAATGAAAAGAAGGAAGAAACAATACTTTCTCCCCCTTCAGCAGTTCAAAAGGAGACAGACAGTATTCCAACCGATCCAGCTGCTCCAGTTAATATGCCCAGAGATATTGCAGTAGGGCATAAAAGGCCTGCCTAGGGTCGACAAAACTCTGCAGAAGGCAAAGGAACATGCGAGTCCCTCAAGGGACATCCTGAGAAAGAAAAAAGAGATTTTCAAGCTATCCTTCAGTCATGAGCCACTTCATTGATTCTAAGCCTCCTTATCTTGGAGAAGCAACATAAGAACAGGTATGGCAAGATGCCCTAACAGAAGAATACTAATATATCTTAAAGAATGATGAATGAGATATTGTTCAGAGACTAGAAGGGAAGTCTATGGTGACTTCCAAGTGGATCTATAAGATCAAGCATGCAACCTATGGAAGTGACGATAAATACAAAGTGAGATCTATAGCCAAAGGATTCTCACAAACAAAGGGAGTTGTCAATGATGAAACACTTGATCCAGTAAGCCCGATACACTACCATTCGTACTACCATCCATGAGTTCGAAACTATATCAGATGGATGGATTCCTGATGAGTTTGGGTTTCAGCAAGAGTGTTGTTGATCCAAACCTATATTATTAGAGTGTTGGTGACAAGAGCCTGATTTTTTTTTTTTGGTGACTTATTCAGAAAGCCTTGTTGTTGCATACAAGTAAGCTTTGACTTCTGATTTCGAGATGAAGGATCTGGGTATGATGCACTACTTCTTGGGACTAGAAGTATGATAGAGGACAGATGAAATTTTTCCTGAGTCAAGGAAAATATACAGTGGGAATATTAAAGAAGTTCAATATGACATAATGCAAATCCATGATGATGGAAATGAATGATGATGATTCAGACAAGATTGATCCACAACTGATTGGATCACTAATGTATCTGGTTAACACCAGACCTGATATATGCTATGCAGCAAATGTGCTTAGTCAATCCATGACTCAACTAAGACAGACTCACTGGATAACAAAAAAGCATGTATTGAGATATATACAAGGCATAGTTGGATATGGCCTGGAATATGCCTCCAGTGTGAACTTGAGTTTGTAGGGATATGCCAATAACAGATTGAGCAAAGAGTACAATGGACCAAAAGAGTACATTTGGTTGTTGTTTTACCTTGGAGTTTGCCATGGTTTCCTGGTGCAGCGGGAAACAAAGCTCTATGGCCTTGAGTACCACAGAAGAAGAATTTATATCATTGAATGTGCAAAGCAGTGTGGCTTCATAAGCTTCCGACAGACTTACTTGATCATAAGATGGATTCTACAATTATAACCAGAGTTGTGTGAAGCTCTTTGAGAACCTTGTGTTTCATGATAGATCAAAAACACGTTGAGATAAAATATCATTTTCAGAGACATGATGCAGAGGAAAGCAGTACATGTGCAGTACCTTCCTACACATGAGCAGATTGCAGACATCTTCACCAAACTGACTTGGTGAAGAATACCTCTCTAGTTGAGAGGGAGTGTTGATGACTATAGCCAAGACAAAGTTAGAGTACTTATGTGCAAGACTTGGCCTGATGAAGAATGCCTCCCTCACTGAGAGGGAGTGTTGATGATTACGGATGCGTGAGACATCCTCCAGAACATGGATTGATTGAGTCAACCTGAGAGAGAGCCCATGAGTTGAGGGTGTGGTTCCTATCTGAGACAGAACTGGAACGTTTTGTTGGCCTCATCCTTACAGAGAGTTGAGAAGAACTCCAGATGATTCTCTTATGTAACGCAGTGAGAAAGAAGCTTTGTTGAGTTAGACGTGCCTGTGGCTGAGCACATGTGAACGTGTGAATTCCCATGAGTTGGGTGCATCGTTCTGAGAAAGAGATGAAAACGATGTATTAGCCTCCTCTGAGCAAAGAGTTGAGATGATGAACTCCAGATGAATCTCATGTGTAATGCAGTGGGAAAGAAGATCTATTGAGTTGGACGTGCTTGTGGATGAGCACATGTGAACGTGATCCTAGTGGTTGAGCACTAGTGAGTGTGGTTCTCCTGTGAGACGTAGTGAGATAGAGATATGGACATCCCTATGGATGTGCCCCTAGTGGCTGAGCACTAGTAGGTGTATGAGATCCCTTGCTATATTGTTCAAGAGTCAGACTTACCTGTAACCCTAATTGTAATGTAAAGGGTACAGGTCGGCCCCACCTTAATGTAAAAGATAATTAATCTCGTAATTATTAATTATATTATAAGTTATTGAGGTCGGCCCTGTTGTGCCAATAGACACTTCTGTTGAAAGGTTCAGTCTAATATAAGTAAAGGTAAATTCCCCATTGAGGAATCATATCTTAAGTGTGAGTTTGGAAATTTCAGCAAGTACATCTTCTTGGGAAAAGTGTGCACCTCTCTTGGGCGCTAGTCTTCTAGGGTTTGTGAGCACCCTCTTGTGTGCTAGGTCTTTATGGTGGTGGAGGTCTTTTCTCTTGAAGAATATAGCAAAGGATTGGCTGGGTTTTCTTCCCTTGTTGAGAAGGGTTTCCCAGGATACTTCTTGTGTACTTGTGCATGGTGTTTCTTCTTGTGATCTTGGTTGCTGCAACAAATTGTTTATGGTTTAAGTAAAATGCTAAAATGGAATGAACTTCATGCTTAAGCCTAGCTTATTGAAAAATCAACAACGTGTGCTCTGATTGTCACAAGACAGGCTGGTACTAGTCTCATTAATGCGCTGCAATGAAAGTTGTAACAAAACTCCCAAAAAGGCCACCACAAACTCATATCTTGGATATCAGGCTAAGGCATGTTTGAAATGGTCAATTGCAATAAAACTACCTTTTAATACCTCCCACGAATTTCCTCTTCAAAGTAATATTCTACGAACATCAAACCCTGCCAAGAAGAATCCCTCCAGCGCTGATATTGGATGGAAGGCTGCTAATTTTAGCAGTGTTTCCAGAAATTGCAACACTTAATATGCTGCTGTTTCACTTGGTAATTCGCTGAAGTATGACATGCAGACACTCTCCTTGTTACACCATTGTCCCATGAATTCTCATGCAAAAATTGGCCAATGAGAAAGTTCTCAGAATACCTTCATGCCCAAAGATGAGGTCAACACCTGTTTTTACTTGGCAGAATCAGCATAGTGAAATCAGCATGCTTGTCACCTATACCTAAGGAAATCGACCTAGGCCTGTCACTTGGAATTCATCTTAGCAACAGCAACAGCAATTTAGGCTTTTTGCTTTGGCGAGATGAGGAAAAAATCCCAAGGCTGACCAGTCAAACTAGCTTCTTACTTAACAAACTTAGCAACAGCAAATAGGGTCAAATTGGGCTTTGAGATGGCAAGTATTAGCAATTAGCAATTCAAGCCAAGGTCTGATTATCACAGAATTAACATATTTGCCCGCTGCAGATGACAAAAGAAAATAAATCAAGGATTTTTGGTCATCACCCATGCCATCTGAGAAAAACAAGTTAATATAGGGTTTATGCTATTTCACATGCAAATAGAATGAAGTCATCAAATTGGGCCTTTATGCTTATGAGAGTTAGCAAGGATGGTGGCTACATATAGGAAGGTAAATTAGGGAAAAAAAGTAATCATGAAAACTCTGCATAGTCAATCAACCTAAGCTCTCTTAGGTATCCAATATACCAATTTAAGGTTGACTTAGGGTATAGGACTATAAAATTAATGCAACCATCACAACAAAAAGAGAAACCTCTGAATGGCAAGCCATGTGTCATACTGAAGAACCAACCACCTGCTCAACACTGCTCTTGACTCATCATCCTTCATCCACCGGAATCCTGGAACCACTCCACCACTGCACACTGGAACCATGACATCACAACCTGTACCTGCCACAAATAGAAACTGCTAAATATAGACATGCCCATAAAGCAATTTAGTTCCAAAAAGCAGAAAAAGCAGGAAAGCCTAAAAATGAAGGTAACCACTATGAAACTGCTTCCAAATATAGCATGTCTAAAATTAGACACTGCTAAAAATAGCAACATCTCGCATGTGGATGAACGCAGTCTCATTAGATCTTGTTTTTCTACAAGGAATCCAAATATGTGCTCAGAAATGATATTCAAGCCCTGAAAAACAAACTGCTAAAAATAGCAGTTGTCGTGAAACTGCTTGCATGTCACCCAAAAGAGGCTCAATGGCATCGTGAGCTCATGAGGATCAGGAATATGTAAACATCTCTCACATGCAGGTCCCGGATCTTTGGCTCTTGGAAAAAAGCAAACTGCTAAAAATAGCAGTTTCTCAGAATCTGATGAAACTGACTCTGAAACAAGCTCAGGTCACTGTGAATGTCTGGATGCACCTGTAATGGTACCAGCCTAATGGAATCTCACTGGATCTTAACCCTCCAGTTGCGCAGGCAATCTGGGGATTAATAGAGGCAAACGACACACTGTGTGAAGAGAAGAAGCAACTCTGTGCTCCATCAACCCATTCAACAAGAAGGGTAGTCAGTCTGTTTAGAAAGGGAAACACTCGTGCAGCGATGCAAATACACTAGACTTGACCTGGAGTGTTCTGTGAATACACTAGAAGAAATCCACCCTCCGCATTTGAAATTTATCCTAGAAGAAAAGCCTGTGCAAGCAACCAGTTCCTAGCAAAGCACTTGTTCTGTGCCCTAACCTGAGCAGTTGGTAAAGAAAGTATATTCAAAGAGAGAGACGGAGAATCCCTCTGCCGGATTTGATGAATGAAGTAGCACTCAGAGAAAGGTAAGTTTTTATTTTGTTCCCAAAATAGTATGTTTTTAAAGTTTTCTCTGAAAGGTTTATAGTTTGAACTTTGAAGAATATTTGTATGTGAGCGTCCTTTTCAGTCTAAAAACATTACAATCTTGCTATATATATATATATATATATATATATATATATATTGGAGAATGGATTGCTAGCAGTGTTTCAGATCAAATTGAGAAAAGGAGCAAAGAGAACAGTAGTTCATGTTATCTCACAATCTGTACTTGGCCAAAGCCCAAAGGCAAGTAAGCCTAGATTGGCGTAACATGGAGGTGGCCCTGTCACTGTCACCCCGACAGGGTACCTCTTTCTCTTTAGGAGGAGGAAAACCTCACTCCAAGGGAGACGTCCTAACGTCCTAGGACCTAGTTGGTTGATGAAGGGCAAAAAAGGCTAGATAAAATCCTACCCCTCTCTCTAGGTCACTCAAGTTAAGAAGTCGCTTGGTAAGGTTAAAGGGACAAAGAGGAACTAAAATGAGTGGTACCTGCCCTTTGCCAATGAAACATCAAATGTTAGCAGCAACAATGATTTCAATAATTGTAACCAATGACTCCTTGAACAAATTATGTGCTGCTAAACAAGTTATATATAACAACAATAGGATTACAGTAGCAATAGGATTACAGTAGCAGCAATGTATCTTAAAGAATTGCAAGTTATGAAGACAAGAAATGATATAAAGGGTTTTGTACACTTGATAATGCTTTGTCACTCACAATTCCAAGATTAATACAAGTCTATTAATACTTAGATGGCTGTCTAAACACTTATAACAGCAACAATTAACATTGATGACAGCCAATAAACCACTTCAGAAAAAGGTACTTGAACAAAGCAAGAAAACAACTAACTCAACATCCAATGATTATAGCTTGCTTGGCACAAGTGTTAGTGGTTTTTATAGATGATTTAAGGGCTGTAAAGGGGCTGCAACAATGGCTGTAACAGCAACTTCAACAGCAATAACAGCCTCTAACAACTTCAGAATTTGCACTTAGAACAAACAATTAACTACACACTTTAACAATCATTTGATAGTACTCTGCTTGATACAATTTCTGGGTTGTATTTAGATGGTTATCAGGCTAATAAACGCTGCAAATGATGGCTGTAACAGTGAATTAGTATCAGCAACAACAGCCTTAACAACTTCAGAAAATTTGCACTTAGAGATAGCAAAATGAGATTAAGACCTAGGAAGGTGACGCCTAGGTTGATGCAATTTTCTGGGTAAGTTTTAGGGTTAGTATACTTGTTAGGGCTGCAAAGAATGATGGTTAGAGCAGCAGCAGGTTAGTAATTAGTAGTCTAGGTTAGTGAGTTAATTTAGTAGGGTATCAAGTAGAGAAAAGAGTTGAAGTCTTGTCAAGGACTTGAGGTAAGAGACTATTGCCTTATAGGGTAATGGAGTCTATGCAGGCGGCTCTCTTCTAGGGCTGAAAACACTTGATAATACACACAATTCAAGAAGAATGAGGCTAGGGAGAATAGCACCTGAAGTCTCCCTAGAACCTCAACCTTGGAGAAGAAGGCCACTAAGGTGTAGGCTCTTCTAGGCCTTAGCACCTCCTTCCTCTTGAAAAGCTTGTGGATAAAGAATATTTCAAGCACAATAACTAGATAAAACCTCAAGGGAGCTAGCACTTTAGGGCCCTGGAGTTTACCAATTATTAGATCAATTTATAAAGCTTAGGAAAATGAAAAGTGAAAAAGTAATACCTTAAGTTCTTCACTTCGAGCATTAAATACTTCATGCAATTTCATAATCTTGTATGAGCAAATAAAACCATACCATAAACCATTCACAAGATGAAGAATGCAGATTTTACTTACTTGCACCAAGAATAATCACGAACATACCATGCAAGATCACCATAAAACTTTAACAAATTGATCCAAGTGCTAAGATAAGACTCCAACAAGAGTAGCGCCTCACTATTTCAGCCAATAACCCATGAGGGGCGAAAATTTCAGACCTCTCTTGTCCAATGACAAGTTATGATCAAAATGAATGTCACTTTATGTCTATTTATACCAAAATTATGACCTTTAATTATTTTAGGTCAAAATATCAAGGTCGACCTGGCCAATTTACTTCAAAATTATATTTTTATCAAAATAAATTCAATTTGCATCTAAATAGGCCTCCAAAGGTGACGACATGCCCTCTTGGGTGACGTTGGGCCTCAAGTGTGGGACGCTGGGCAAAGGAGATGAAACGATGGGCCTCCAAAGGCCTAAAATTTGCCCACACATGCCAATAGCCTCATGAATGCCTCCAAGGTTACAACCCCAGCTGACAGGTGACGTCTAGGGCTGCAGAGGTGACATCCAAGACCTCCCAAGGCCAACGTTCACATGGGAGGAGCATGAGACCTTAGGTTTAGGTCTTCCAAAGTGCCTCCAAAGGCAACGTCCTTCCTTCATCTACTGCAAGCCTTCAATCTCTTCTTACCCCTGCCTGGGGTTTCAGCATCCATCTGTGGGCTTTGAGCCCCCATGAAGGTTCGAGCTAATCATTCCCTCATGTGTACCTGTCCACCAGGCAAGGTCCTACAAAAACAACAAGTACGCCCTCCAGGGGTTCATAAGTCACAAGGATCATAGTATGTAAATCACATCTAATAATTAAATTACTCGAACATGTGCATCAAACCCCCCTTAACCCCAAACAAATGCTCAAAGACGTTATGCAATTTGACAAGTTAGGTTTGGAGAGGGTCCCAGGGTGTCCTATTGGGCTAACTTCTCTTAAGTTTGGGGTGTTTCCCAGGTGGAGTCCAGTCTGAGTCATGTAAGTGTATGAGGTGGCATGGGATAAATATTTGGGCATGGGGTGCAAGTGATAACAAGGAAATGTAGAGTCTTACCTGTGGGTGCCTTTGTGGAGGGCGAGTTGCACCTTGTAATGGATGCAATTGTTTCCTAGCCCATTCATTGCCATTTATTCTTAGCTTTATCTCTTGTGATCTTTTTCTCTTGTGCTACAAGGAAATAGTTGAGAGCCATTGTCCTGGCTTGATGACCAGAGGTGATAACGTTATCCACAAACACTTCACGAAAATGAGAAGGTTGGCTCGTGACGAGACCCCCTTTCTTTTGGCTATGCCACCAAGAACCACTACCCTGGTTTGGTGACCATATAGGTGGTAATGTCATACCGCTACATGCCCATGGTCATAATAGGTCGACTCGTGATGAGACCTCCTATCCATCAACTAGTACCTTGAGCGTTTATGTTATCTTGTGGGTCCCCTTTTCTTAATGAGAAGCTTTTCACTGCTTTCTCGGGGATCCCTGGGCGAAGCATCTCGAAGGTTTCAAAATTGGCTTTTAACTCTTGCCAACTACTTTTACCCTCTAGGCCTTTAGCCCCTTCTTCCCATGAGGTAAGGTACAACCCTTCCTAGTGTAGCCAATCCCAATGCCCAAACAAGGATAGGGGAGATGGAAGGAATGAAGATGGAAAGTGATAAGTATGGAGGGAGCAGACGATAAATTTTCACAGATCCACCCAATAGATACCCATCCTAAAGAGAAATCAACTTACTAGGGCACTGTGTCACCCTTCCAGGTATGAACGAGGAAAAGAGCATAATTTCCAAGCAAACGTCATGAAATGAAGAAGGATTCAATACAACATGTTCAAGTGCTTCAAAAAACAGAGTGATACATACCATGATACTCGAACTCATTACCTCATGGAGCAAGACTCACTACTACTTCATGACCAGGCTGGTGTGATGGATACTGTTGTTGGTGATACGTGGACTTCACTGAAGAAAAGAGGGGCCCTCTGAGGCCATCTTAAGTCGTCTGGCTCTCGGTACTCCATTTCTAGGACTTGTGGGCCACGAGACACGATCTCCTTAGTTATCCCTAGGCTAGGGGATAATAGTTCACAGCAGAGAGAGGACAGTGGATAGAGCAGCACAAAGGTCAAAGACATATAGCAGCAGGAAGTGGAAGAAGGACCAAAATTACAGCAAGACAAGAAGCAAAAAGAAGAGGAAGAAGGACCGGAACAATGGCAAGAGGAAGAAGGACCTTCAGAGCCAAGGAGGTCAGCATAAATTTCAGCAAAGAAGAAACATAAGGATTCTGCTCTGAGTAGTGTGGATACTCCATTGATAAAGAACAAGAACCAGAAATCTGTTAGTAATGATGATTTCAACTTGACAGGATTAACTAATTCAAATTGGACTAAATTAACAAATGGTGAAAAATCAACTTCAGAAAGAACTATTGAAGACAAGGGAGCTCAACCAGTTGAGTGAGAGTACCACAGGTTGGAGCAACCCCCTAGTTGGTGAAGAACTATGTTTGTCCTTCTCAATTGGCTGATATTTTTCTCAATTAGTTAATATATTCATCAAGGACAAGATTGTAAAACTTAGAGATAAGATTGATATAAAAGTTAACTTAAGGAGCGGTGTTAGAATATAGAGACTAAGGTAGATTGATGTAGAAGTTGAGAAGTTAGTCAATATAGAGGGATGTTAGAATATAATGACTAATGTTAGAATATAAGGACAAGATTGTAAAACTTAGAGATAAGATTGATATAAAAGTTAATTGAAGGAGGGGTTTTAGACAAGATTGTAAAACTTAGGGTTGCTCGGGGTGCCTACCAACTGCCTGGACAATTTTGGGGTTGCCTGAAAAATTTTGGGCACTCTAACAGTTGCCCGACAGCTACCCGAAATTATGGTTGTTGCCTTTGCCCTATCTTGCTGTTGCTCGTGGCTGTCTCTGCCCCTCTACGCCTCCCTGGCGTTGTTGGGTTGACCTGGTGTCTGCTGGGCTGACCTGGCAGCTCAATTCTCCTTGGTCAGTTGCTTCTACAGTCGTCGCCTTTGCCTTTGCTGGTGTTGTCTGGCGGCTTGGCTGCCCGACCCTTCTCCAGCTGCCACCCTCACTCGGTGGTTGATTTCTTCGCGCGGCCTGCTCCTCTTCCAACTCCCAGTGACTTCTCTGCATGTTCAGCCCACGGCCCTGACCGACACCCTCTACTCTCCTTCCGCACGAATTTGGTGCGGCGGATGCAACATTTTTTCTAGCCACCATGCGGACTCACTGCTTGACACCCGTGTGTTCAACCTCCACCTGCAACAGCTCTGTTGGCTTGGCGGTTGGCTGCACAGCCAGCGGCTAGTTGTGGCGTCCTCTCTGCTTACGGTTGTTACAGTAGTAGCTTCTGTGGCAGCTGTTTATCCTTGCTTGTGTGCAGTCTCTACAGCCCATGCCCAACAATCAACCTTCCACGTTGTCTCCACATCTCGTGACCTCTCCATATCTGTTGTCATCTAATCTCCACATCCACCTCCCTTCTTCCTCTCGTGCAGTCTCACTCACACTCGCTACCCAGCGGTTCTCCCAGAACTTGAGCCCAATCAGCTCAACAGCTCAAGTTGCCCTCACATTTGTGTGGCTCACGCTCTGTTGCACGGTCCACTCCTAGCACACAGTCGGCGGCTGCAGTCATAGCTCTGCCCACGGCTTAACCTCAACAACATCCACTCCTGCTCCCACTCTGTTGTTGTAGATTTCCTCTCGATCTCAGCACCTACTCTGTTGGTCGCTTCACTTTCCATGGCCTACACCTCAACTGGCCCCAATTTACTTGTTGTCTGTGTTCTTCAGCAAATAGTCCACGCCCACAGTCTTTAGTTGATCCGTATGGCGTACGATGTACAACCTGTACTCCCTTTTTTTTTAATCTTTACCCCGCAGCTGCAATAAAATTTCCCGTTGCAGATTCACCTGCAAAATCTCCTGTGCTGCAACAAATCTCGCTTGTGCAACCTAGCTTCTTCAGAGACCAAGCTCTGGTACCATGTTGACATTTTAGCATGAAATCTTAGATTTAACAATAGCTTATTAATGCATGCTTCAGTTTTGTACAATAATACATTGAAAAGTACACATTCATGCTAAAAATAAACTCAGCAGAAGCTGCATAAACACGGCCACACACAAATACACAAAGGATTTGCTCTGAAAGCCTCACTCCTCTGAGGAAAACCAGCAGAACTTCAGATCTTCTATTCAGTACATGGTTAATGAGTACATTATAGTGTTAGGATCTGAACTAACTCTTCAAATCTGAGCTTCTTCCAATACCTCCAGAAGCAATCTGCTTCACAAAACACTCTTGCTACTTCTTGAGATGAATCTGGCTGTCCTTCTTGACATGTCGTACAGCCCTCCTCTGGGCTCAGCTCTCAGCAAAACAATGATAACTAAGGCCCTAGCTCGACCTCCTCTGCCAAGCGCGACTTAGCTTGTTGCCTTGATCACTCTCATAACTCTCTCTCAAGCTTAGATGGTGAGTCTCTCTTGTGATATTGAGAAGTGGGGCTCTCTTGGTCTTTTATAAACCCTAGCCTTTCTCTCATTTAACCCTGGCCCTTAAATCTTCTCCTCAAGATCTAGATCTGACGGTGGGGACTTAATCAATCGTCGAGATACCTTAAGTCAAGATCAACAGCTGTGACTTAATCTCACATTGACTTGAGTCATCTTCCACCACTTCTGAATAGTCTAGACATGATGGCCCCTATCACATTGCTAGACACCCCCAATGTGAAAGTACCTGCCCGAGCTACACTTTCTAACATGTGTAACAAGTGACTCTCTATTCGGTGAAGGCTGACTCTAATTAAAAGTGTTCTTGAAGCTATCGGATGACCCTCAAATGCATTCCTAAGAACTCTCCAAAATTTGAAAAGGATGTTTACATTTTTATGACTGGGAGGAAAAATCATGAGGTCATCCCATTTGTTAAATTGCAGAGACTTCCAAAAACCCAAATCTCTAGGAGATGAGGTCTTGAATATTTATTCTTTCTCGTTGGCCTTGGCTACCAAAGGGGTCTAGAGGATCACAGGGACAAGAGGCCTTTGGAAGGATATCATGTATTATAAGTATATCTTCTCTCTTATCCTAGTGGAGTGGATCAGATCTCCAGTTAAAAGGTATGCTGGGGGTTGTATCTTTTGCAAGGCATTTATACAGGCTTTGGCATTGTTGGAAAGCACTTGGCTTGGCAGAGTCAAGATGGTATGGATGTTAGGATTGGGACTGATCTGTGGGTTGGTGGGGGGCAGAATTATAAGCTATCAAAAGGCCTTCTTGATATACTACACAGGCAGAATCGCTTTCACTTGGCACACTGTTATAACAGGAATTTAGAAGGGCGATGGAGTTATGGATATATTTTAGCTGAGAACCTTGGACTTAATGGCATGTTGCCAAAAGAATGGATTTTATTTAGGGCTCTTCTCAATCGAGCTATTATCAAACTCAGTGACTGCAAGGGCTTTCTGGTGTGAAGTGCAAACCAGGAGTCAGAATCGCACAGTTAAAAAAAGGGCATGTTGCCACCTTCCTTCAGAAGGAAAATAAAATATCTTTGGTGGTGCACATACTAAGGAAGATGAAGACCCCACATAAGGCTAGAATTCTCCTCTGGTTGATTCTCAATAACAAGATCCTCTCGTGGGATAACCTCCAGAAATGAGGTTGGAGGGGACCATTCCTTTGCTTCTTATGTAAAGAGAATGGTGAAACTGTCTCACACATATTCCTCAGAAGCCATTTCACGATGGAGTTATAGTGTGCTATAAGGAAAATCACCAAAAGGAAAGGTAAGTGAATGGCAGAATCAACTGAGGGAGCTTTACAGAATTGGTTGCATGACACTGATCTTAGAACTTAGGAAAAAATGCCACTCACTCCCTGTCTTTGTGATTTGGGTGGTGGAAGTGTAGAAATGATGCTATCTTCAATGGAAACCTATGTTCCCCTATACTCAGTTGTCATATGAAATCCAACATGCATACTTCTCTGTGAGGATGCCTAGAATAGATAAGTTTATTTGGCCAATACCCCACTCATTGTTGATCATGTTCACCCACATGGTTTTTTTTATGGTGCATCATGTGGAAATTCATTGAAGAGCAGAGCTAGGGGTGCTTTATTCTTGAAGCCAAATCAATGGCTCTCCTTTGGTTGTTACAGAAGATGGGGATCAAACAACTTTATTGAGATTCACGCTGCCTCCTTGTAGATGGTGATTGCTTTCAAACACAATAGATTGGATCTAATTGTGTATGCGGATTCCAACCTCATTACATCCTGATTGGATGGGAGATTTGCAGCATTGAATCTGGGATTGAGGAATGTTGTTTCCAGAGCTAAAGAACTTACCCAGTCATTCCATAGCATTTGATTCGTATACACCAGGTGGGAAAACAATCAAGTACAGATCAAGAGGCCAAGAATGCATGTGAGCTGATGGAAGGAGAACTGAGAGTTGTGATACACCAAGATGGTGTCGATACTGTCCTACCCAATAGATCTATTTTTCAATGACTCCTCGTGCTATCTATTCAGTTGTCCTATTTTATGTAATTTTAGTCAACAATATTTTGTATAATGGCGAGTCCACAGTACTACAGAAAAGCTTGTGTGTCTAGAGGGAGTTCATGTACAATTGTTTCCTTCGGAATGTCTGTTGAAATACTCAAAAACATGTGGGAGAGATACCAAACGGTGGAAGACCTTGTGATATTTGCCAAATACCAAGTCAAAAATGTGTCTTTTGGTTGATTATTAATAAAAATGATACACAACTTCAAACTTAATCTCGGTCAATTTGCATCAAACATAATGAAATATATATTCAATCAGGCCAAAAAACAGATTACAGATGTGGCAGATAATTTTCATCCCAAGCAGAAGAAGATGTCCTATGCTACATGTTATCGCACAATCTGTACATTGGGCAAAGCGGAACCCAATCCACAGAAGTGTGACAACTATGGGAGTACCCTTAGATAGACACTCCCCTCGCTTTAGTGATGATAAGTCACCACAAGGGGGGAATCTCGGTGACCCTAGGGGGATTGAGATGGAAAGTGATAGAATGGCCAATGAATCCCCTATAGGTCAAGTTTGGAAGTGAGGAAAAGGCCTCGAAGAGAGTCTTGTTGATGATGGATGGTTGCCAAAGTATTGTGTACCTGCAAGACAATGTTAAGCCTGCCTGGAACAAGACACAAGATAGATATATAAGCCTTAAACCAAAGGGGAACAAGCAAGAAACCTTGTTGTCCCAAAATTGCAGCAGAGTAGAGATATATATATCAGCAATTTAAGATGTCAATAGCTGCAAGATATGTTGCCAAAAGTCAAGTAAAAGATACTAGAAACTAAGCTTAGCAATGACTAGTTTAACTTCCACTTAATAGAGTAAGACTTTAATGGCATTTAGGGTTGTTTATTAGATGTTATCAGCAAGTTATTATAACAGCCAAGTGGCTGTAGCAAACAATTGCTACAACAACAAAATCTAGCCACCAAAATCAGCAAGTAAACCACCCAAACATTAGCCAATAACTAGTTGAACAATTACCTAGGTTTACAAGTGAATTTCAATGGTAGATTAGAGAGAGAGAGATGAAAAAAAAGAGAGTTTTCTGCAGCCCTAATGGTTGTAGCATTAATTTGTAACAACAAAGAGAACTAACTGGCTAAAGAAGACGCTTTAAAGGCTCAAGCAAGCTTATAGCATGAAGAAAAACTTCCAATTTAGACAATCACAAACTCTCTCCTTTTCACGTATACCAATGAAAATGATTTTATTTCTCCAATGCAATTTAGACAAGTGCCTCATCAATTGGGTTATGGGATCTCTTGTGTAAGAGCTAGGGTTTGCAACTTCTCTAGGGGTGTAATCCCTTTTACTTTCTAGAGCATGCAAAGCCTAGCAAGGTAAATCTAGGAGGGTGTAAGCCCTTTTACTCCTCCTGGCAACCTTTGCAAAATAGCTTGTCAAAACAATAGTGGTAGATCCCAGTGGAGGGTGTATGCCCTTATACTCCTCCAAGAGCTAAACAAGATCAACCTTGTAACCAAGAAAGAAACAATACAAAGCATAAATTCCTTACCTAGTCCAAGAATTAGCAAGATAAACTCTTCCTTACCAAGAATATTCCACCACACATGCAAGAACAAGCATCAAGAGAGATGGCGCACCACTTCTTTCCAATAGACAAGTAACTAGCATCCAAAAGAGCACAAGAGATAGAAGATGTGATTTTCCCAAAGAGGGGCGAAAATTTCAGCCAAATCTTATGTAATTCTCAAGTGAGTTCTTGTATCAAGTGAAATGAACAAGGCCTTTATTTATACAAGACCTTCTAAAATTAGTTTGTCCACTTAAGTTAGGGTAAAACAAAAATTAGGGAGGTCGACCTCCTAATTTCCCCTTTACAAAATATAATTCAATTTTACAAAATAAGCAAGCCCTAAATGATGATGTCATCCCCCTAGGGGTGATGTTTTGGCGTAAACAGCAAGTCGTTGAGCTTGTGAAGGGATACGTTGGGCCTCCAAAGGCCATATCTTCAAGGTGCAAGGGTCTTCCTCCATCAAAACATGCCAAGTCATCATCAAATCACCCATCACCATCAAACCCTATCCCCCTAAGTGAGACGTCATACCCTAGAAAGTGATGTTTTGAGCCTCCAAGGTCAAACGTTGGGAAAAAGGGGGCTAGTTTTCCTTCCCCGGGATGTCCTCTCATGCCTCCAAAGGCAACGTTCATCATCTAGCTTGTCCCAAGGCGTGGGGTATGGCATCCACTCTATGGGCTTCATGCCCCAATGAAGGCCCAAGCAAGGCTTGTTCCTCCACAAATGTCCACCAAACAAGGTCCTGCAAAGACAAGTAAATACGCCCTCCAAGGGTCTCAAGTCAAACGTATCATGCCAAGTAAAATCACATTTAATACAAGAGCCATCTAAACATGTGCATCAAATCTACCTTTTCAAATTAAACAAGTGCTCAAAGACCCAATGCAATTTGCCAAATTTAGATATGGGAGGGGTGTCATAATGCCCTATTGGGTGAACCAATTCCTCAAGTAGGGGAGGTTCCCAGGGACAATCCTTTCTAAGTTATGTAGTGGGTGTGAGGTGGATGGGGTTAGACTTCTAGGTATGGGGTTTCATGACATACAAGGGCTCGTATTGTCTCATTTATGAGTGCCTTTGTAGAGGGTGTGTTTCCCTTTGTCCGCGATGCAACATTTTTCCAAGCCCATTTGCCATTAGTTTATTAGAGTGTTTCCAGGTTGAAGATGTATGGGGGCACTAAACTAAGCAATAAAAACAAAGCTTGCATACACTCTACCCCGATCACAATGCTTCCACAAGTTGAAGACAGTGTGGGGCACTAAACTAAGCAATAAAAACAAAGCCCACACCACTCTACCTTGGTTGGCATGATTTTAATTGGTTTATTCTTTAGGGATCCTTTAACATTTTTCCGAGAAACATTTCATTGTCCTCGAGATCCCCGAGTGAGCATCTGGAAGGTTTATGATTGGATTTTATCTTTTTCTAGCTACAAGCCTCTGGGTCTTCGGCACCTTCTTCCCATGAAATGAGGTACATGCCCTTCTTGGGTCAATAAGCCCGATGACCTAAAAGACGAGGACACGGAAGAGAAGAAGTAATGGAAAGAGGTAAGTATGAGTAGGGATGGTACAATAACCCTTCAAGGAAGACCCATGGTTACAACCCTTTCCCCAAGGGTGGCCACTTACTAGGAAATCATGACACTCACCAAGGTGAAATAAGGAAAAAAGTATAATCTCCAAGCAAAACGTTCCATAATCAAGAGAAGTTTTAATGCAACATATTTGAATGCCCCGAGTATTAAAGTGACACTTACCATGATACCTGACTCGTTACCTCATGAAGCAAGATCCATTATCTTCCGAAAGCGAGTTGGTGTGGTGAATGCCATCATAACAAATGGAGAATTATGGTGGTGAGGCGGGGCTCCATCTGTGTAAGTGGACACTGTCGGTCAATCCATCTCTCAGTACTCCATGTCTGCAACCTAAGGGCCTCAAGACATCATCTCCTTAGTTATCTCTAGGAAAGGGGGATAACATTGCAAATGTTGTAATAAGTGAAAGATTTCAAATGTGTGACTTAAGTAATACCAAAATGTTCATCCATACAAAGACAACATTATAGATATCCCACACAAATAATGTCCTAAGTATAAGTAATGCCCTATAAAACCAATTTGATACTATATCATGGATTTCTAGTAGGCAATATAGGTAAAGGCAGAATACCCTAGAAAAGAAATGAACAGCCAGAAATAAAAACAATTAAATAAGGACCATAGCCTTTTTTGACTCGACATTCATTACAACTTTGACAAAAGAATCCTCTTACCAAACACAAACTTGTGGATGTGAGTAGAATGACAACAAGAACACATTTATCATAGAATTGTTGTCAAGAAAACCACAAAATTTGACTATTTTAAAATAAAATTGTTACTTGAATTATGTATATCTACATTGCTATTATACCTACTATAAATTTTCAGTCCTATTTTATATTTGGTTCATAGTCATGTACACAGCTATGGAGAGATCTATTGAACCTACGTGAAATTCCAAATTGAACATGTTACAGAACAAAAGCCTACCCCTTCACCAATAGCATAATCCTCAAAGTAGAACTCAAGACCCAACGTTAGTTTTTTTTTGCTGCTCCAAGTTTGTTTCTGTTGTTTCCTATTTTTAAGAAATTTCTATTTTTAGCAGTTCTATTTATAGACTAGAGTTGACTGGTTGACTTGTGATTATCCATCAATTTTGAGATTCATAAGAAAGAGAGAGAGGATAGAATGGAACCAACCAGCAAAACCCTAATTCTGAAATAAAGAGAAAAAACCAGCACTAAGGAAAAATAACCCTAGAGAGAGAAAAATAAAACCAAACATAAGTGCAATAGAGAGAGAAAGATCTCAAAGCAAAATGTACAACAAGAAAAACATATACAAGTGAACCTGGTACAATAGCAACCTTTCTCGGATGCTTTGGAGTCCCTTGAAGATGTGCCTGCTAGCCCCTTGAAGCTAGGCGCCCTTTGGCTTGGTGCGCCCTTCTTCCTTTGCTAATGCCTCGGTGCGCCCTTCTTCCTTTGCTAATGCCTTGGCCTCTTTCCTTGTCCCTTGCCTTGCCTTTGCCCTTTGTTTGAACTTTGAACCTTGCCTTGCCTTTTCCTTGCCCTTGGTCTTGCACCCTCCTCTCAAGAATGCTTCCCTCCAAGGCTAGGTACACACCAAGCCTAAGTGCGCCCCTCCTCTAGCAAGAACCTCACAATAGAGTGTGCCCTCACTTGCCATGCGCCCTCCACTCCCCATAGAGTGCGCCTCTCCTCAACAAGCAAGTCCCTCAACAAGGTGCGCCTCTCCTTAGCTTGATGCACCTCTCCTCTCAAGAATGAGCCCCTCCAGAAGCTAATGCACCCCTCTACAAAAGATGAATGCACCCCTACTCAAGATGTAGCCCACGCCTCTATGGTAGACTCTCCATGCAAGCTAGTACCAAGATATGGCTCCTCCTCAATCCTTGACCTCATGCGCCCTCTCCTCCTCAAGAAATGCGCTCAAGAGCTTCTCCCTTCTCCTCCTCTCCTCTCAAATCTCTCAAGTGAAGAATGAATCTCTTCATTACCCTTTTCCATCCTTTAGCCTCTCTTTGGCCAAGCCCTAAAAGATCAATGGCCTAGATCCAATCTAGCCATGTCTAATCAATGGGTGAGATTTAATCCAAAAATCTCACTTAGGAAACCCACTTTCCTTAGTTTGC
>JASDQU010099931.1:1994078-2013952 GCA_032191745.1 Picea mariana
TGTCTTTGCTTCTTCTAAGTCTCTTCATGATTGATTCGGCTTATCTTGCAATAGCTTCCACATGATTTGTATTTCATCCTTTCATGTGTATTATCTAATGATATCCATTCTTATCTTGTTCTTCTTCCATAGGTATAGTTCTTCTTGGAACACATTATCTTCCAAGAGATAGATATACAAGATATGTACAAAGATTATGTAAACAAGATATGTACGAGAAGTAAGAAGAGTTTTGTTACCTTTAGAAGAAGAAGTCTCTTCCATCCTGCTTAGTCTTCTTTGTAGGTTCCTTTTCTTCGGCAATTGATGCTTCGTGTTTCTCCTTCCTTTTCTTTAACTCGGGACAATGAATCTTGTAGTGACCGTACTTTTGATAGTTGAAGCATTGTACTTCTGAAATGTCTTTCTCTTGATTTGGCTTCCTCCTTGAACCAAACTTCCTTTTGTTCCTGAAGTTCTTGAATCTTGTTGTGAAGACTTGATCATCGTACTTCTTTCGGGGTTTCTCTTTTGCACTGATCCTTGATTCCTCTTGAGCACAGCAAGTCCAAAGTTCTTCAAATGCCGAATACTCCTTTCTTGTGTTCATGCTTGCGGCAAATGCATCCCACGTCTTAGGAAGACCATTGAGTACTATGTTTACCAACTCCTTCTCTGAGATGATCTCTCCAATAGCTTGTAGTTGATCTCTTAACTGAGAGATTCTCACAAAGTATGATGTTATGTTGTCGTCATCATTCATCTTCATGTCACAGAGCTCATTCTTCATACTCATTACTTGTCCAATGTTTCTAACTGAGAAGAGATTTGTTAGGGCATCGTACATCTTCTTCGATGAGTCAAGATGGGAGATGTAGGGTATCATGTGGTCATTTATAGACTCCACTATGATTCTCATAGCATTGATATCACTGTCTTTGAACTTCTCCATCGCTGCAAAGTTCTGCGGTTCCTTCTCTTTTCCTTCTTCAAACTCTGGCTTCACGATCTTTCCTTTCACGATATCCAGCACTTTATTCTTGGCAAGGATGAGGTCAATCCTTGTCTTCCACGCTCTAAAGTTAGAGGCTCCATCTAACTTGTTCTCTGACTTCATAGAGTAAGTCATGGCTGCTTGACTTGGTCAACCTTAGATTTGACCAGAAATTCAAACTTCACGTCTTGGCTTTCTGAGAGTACCAGGAGATGCGCTCGGCTAGGGCGCACTGATCTATCCGAAGATTAGGTCAATCCATTCACTTAAGGTGCCTCGGCAAGAGGATTAGGGTTTTTGCAACTACACCTACTAGTGGCCCTAGCTACAGTGTCTTGGAAGCTGCTCCTGCCAGTAACCCTAGCGACAGTTCCTCAGCGAGCTCAATATCCTAGCAGCTATGCTTCCTTCCAGCGTTTAGACTGAATGAAGGAGGAGTGGGCCCATAACCTGTTAGAATATGAAAGATGTGTGCTCATTTTACCATTGACAATACCCTTGTCACCCAACCATAGGCTGAAGCCACCCTCCGAGCACCTTAACCTTGACAGAGAATCACTCTGAAAGCAAACCCTAGGCTAGATAGCCAAACAAAGGGTAGCGCACCTTTCCCCAAGGATAGTGCATCACAAAGAGATGATCAAATAGTTCAAACCCTAGCTAAGAGATAGTCCAAGCCAAAACGTAACTGCTAGCTGCAGCAGCTGCACTGGCAGCTCTCCTCAAACCTGCGCACAAGACTGGGCACTGCAGTGCGCACCAGTTGCTGCTCTACAATTTTGAGACTGTGACAAATGAGAACTGGCGCCCTGTATTTATAGTAATCTGACAGACTTACTGGGGCCGACTTCTCCTTCTGGGTACTGTCTGTTCAGTATATTATTATTTCTTCTGGCCGATTCTTCTCTTGGAGGCTAATAACCTAATATAAATTATCTTCTTGAGCCAACAAGTCTTCTAGGGTTATTAGCCAACTCATTAGGGTTTCTTCTTGCTTCCAGGAGTATTCTATTCTTGTCAGGTTCACACGTGGAGGTAAATACCTCCCGCAGCTACCATAATATCAACAATGGTAAGCCAACATCACCATGAAGTATGTTATTCCTTCTTTCATGCAAAGTGCTGTGCTTAATTTACCGAGCATGTGGATGAGGATCATTGGTTGAAGTTGGATAATGGATCATTGGCTTGGGAAGTTGTGTTTGTTGCCTTGTTTCACCTTGGCAGTCAGCTTTTGTGCCCTAGTCCCATGTTGTCACCGCCCAAGGAAAAGGGGTACTACTAGGGGGCCCTCACAAGGGTAACGTTATGTTCCCCGCCATACTTCACACTTTCCATCCTAGAGCCTATCATAGTGTACTAAACTTCGGTAATGGGTCATGGTCCATTCTCTCATGAAAAGAAGGGGCTAAAGTGTTGAGTTCTAGTGTACCTTGGGAAGTGGTCCCCTTGGGGTTTTGGGTCTCTAACCACAAGAGGGAAATACATTGCAACTATGTACCTTGTAATTTATGTCTAATTCCGCTTTGACTTCACTTAAGTCAAAAAGTTGGAATTTTGTCACTTAAGGCAAAAGTGACATTTTATTCACTAAGTGGGTGAATGAGGGGACATAAAGTGAACTTAGGAAACTTAACCCAAAGTGGGTTTTGAGTTCAAATACTTTTGGAGAGATCTCAACCATGGATTAGAGATGGCTTGGAGTGATCCTAGCCATCCAATCTTAGGTTTCCTTATGGATGGTTCAAGAGGGGCGCATAGAGCCTAAGGAGGCTCATTCACTCATTTGTTCACTTGGAGAGTTTGAGAGAGAGCATTGAGATGAGGATGGAGGCTATGGTTGAGGGAAGCTTGGGCGCCTACTTCCATGGAGGACTCATGGAGGTTTAGACCCTCTTTATTTTGTGGTGGTTGTTCTTGCTTGGAGGAGGGCGCACTCTAGGAGGAGGGCACACACATAGTAGGCACTAGCTACGGTTGGACGATTGCAGATCCATCAGTTTCAGTGGAAAGGTAGTACACAAGAGCTTCATTGTGTGCAAGGGATTCTTCTTCAGATCTCAGAGGGTCAAGGGCGCATTGTTTCAGTGGGATAGAGCAACAAGGGAAGAGGGCGCACTAAGCTTGGGCGCATTTCTCTTCTTGGAACTCCAAAGCATCTCGAGAGGAGTTGCTATTGTATCAAGTTCCATCATATTTGTATACTTGTTGTATCTCATGCTTTAGACACCACTTATATATACTTTTATTCTAAATTGGTTTTCCCCAGGGGGGTTTTATCCAGCGTCGTGTTGACCAAAAATATTGTGTCCTAAATTTCATGCATGTTTAGAGTTTAGATCAGCATTTTAGAGTTGTAAAGATCTAGAGGAGTGTTATTTGTTTTGAGTTATATTGCATGTGCTAACCACCGGATCGAAAACACTTGCAAGGGCACCTCAAAGAACACTTAACCATCAAAATTATGAGCAGAAAAGTACTTGACTGTTTGCTGTCCTAAAACAGCAGCAAAGGACAGTTTTGGAGACTAAACTTAGAGCCCAACAAGAGGTCAAAGACAGACCTATTGGGCAGTCTCATAGTACCTCAATTTTCTTCATGGTATCAAAGACTTGCTGATTTTTAGAGCATTCAGTAAGCAGTTTTGTAGGACTGTTTTGGACATTTGTGGACAGCCTCTTATCACACCTGTGTTGACAGGAGGCTGATTTTGGACAGCCTCTTTTCACACCTCTGGTAACAGGAGTGAGGTTGTACTCTTGTGCAGTTGTAGTATCAGTGTGAGTTCAGTGGACAGCCATGTCGGTGTCTCAGATGGGGGCAGAGGATAGGCTAACCGGAGCTAGCAACTGGTCCCCTTGGAAGACCAGGATCATATTCGTCTTGGAGGATCTTGAACTATGGGATATAGTTCAAGCTCTCGTGGTGATTCCTCCTGCACCTACTCCATCTCCATTGTTGGATGTAGATTTCAAAAAGAAGAACACCGAGGCGAAGAGGACTATTTGTGATGCAGTAAGAGACCATATCATACCCCACTTGACTGAGAAAGACTATGCCTTTGAGATATGGACCTCATTGCGCAAGCTTTACCAGAGTCCCAATTAGAACCAGAAGATGGCTCTGCAGGACAAACTCAGGAGCATTCAAATGCTCAAGACAGAGTCGGTCACTTCATACCTTGACAGATTTACTCAGATTCGAGATAAGTTAGCAACAGTCAGAGAGATTGTGGATCCAGACTTTATGGTGAGGACAACTTTAAACATCTTTTCCAAACCTTGGGGTTCATTTGTACGAGGCATTGTAGCCTGGGAGGTTATGCCTGCTTGGAAGAGACTTTGGAAATTGGGACGACTTCGTACAGGAGGAGTTGAGATGCAGCTCTGGGTCTTCAGGACAACAGCGTATATCTAAGGGTGATGAGGATCTTGCTCTTTGGACAAAGGGCAAGAAGAAGGTCGGCAAGGGTGCTAAACAGGGTCCCAAGATGGGGGCCAAGCCACAAGGAGAGAGTGGCAGTGGGAAGAAGAGGGATATGAGCAAAGTGAAGTGCTTTGCTTGTAAGAGTATGGGGCACTATGTTGGACAATGTCCCAACAAGAAGAAGAGGTCAGGTGGTACAGCAACTACAGCAGATGAGGCACAGTTTTACGCACAGTTTGAGAGGGAGTGTGCCTTCCTTATTTGTTGCACTCCAATTGAGTCTACACCTAGCATTTGGTATATAGACAGCGGGGCTTCGAGCCACACGACTGGTGTTAGAGAGCACTTCACTGACCTCAAAGTTCCAAAGGTCAAGATGGAGATTGCGCTTGGTGATGATACCATAGTCAGAGTTGTTGGGTGTGGCACAATGCCTTTCAGAGAGATAGTATGCCACCCATTTCGTTTAGGGATGTGTTGTACATCCCTAGGTTGAAGAAGAATCTGATATCAGTTTCCACCCTCCAGGATAGAGGTCTTGAGGTGTCCTTCAGAGGGACAGAAGTCCTCATACACCGTAAGGAGTCCCGTCTCACCTCAGGGCAGGTGATTGGAGTGAGGGATGGGAAACTATACAAATTTCTTTTTCAACAACTTCGTGCTTTGGCAGCGAGTAGCAACAACAACAGTCAATTGTGTGAGTTGTGGCATCGGAGGATGGCTCACCTTCATCATGGGGCTCTTGGAGAGCTGAGAGAGGTTGTGACAGGAGTGCCATAGTTCAGCTTAGAGCATCAGGATGTGTGCAGAGGGTGTGCGCTTGGTAAGTTTACCAAGGTTGTTTTCCCCAGCAGTGACAATGTTGAATTATATAGCTTTGGAAGCTATTTTCCCTATTGTAACTAACCATGTAAATAAAGTTTTGATATCGTGTTAACTTTATGTCAAGCATCAAACACATGACAAGTGTCAACCTTATGCCAAGACAACCATATGCCATGTGTCAACCTCATAGCACCTCTGAGAGGGTTGCTTAGGGCGATTGTAGTGGCCAACTTAGGGAGGCTGCTTAAGAGGGCTGCTGAGGGCGGTTGGAGTGGCCAGCTTAGCGAGGCTGCTTAAGAGGGCTGCTGGGGGCAGGTATAACAGTTGTTATACAAGTACCATACATTCATAGGGGGTTGCTTAGGGCAGTAAAACTAACCTATAAAAAGGGGCATTCACTTAGCATTTGGATACCCTTTTGTTTTGTTGGAGTCTTCTGCTGAGGCAAGTCATCTATTTGCGGAAGTATTTTGCTGGTATATGACTGATATCTACTAGAATCTTTTGCTGGTATATGGCTGCTATTTGTTGGAGTCTTATGTTGGTATATGGCAGCTAGTTGTTGAAGTATAATGTTGATACAAGCACTCTATTCTTGTTGAAGTCTTCCATTGTTCCTTGCTGATATAAGGTTGCTACAAATACTGTGTTAAAGCTGCCATAAGTCTACTACAGCAAGAAGGAAAGTCGGTTATCTTTTGGTGATTTTGTCAAGCTGTTACTGTAAGTTTTAGTTCAGCTATTTGTGAAGTTTGTAAGTGCTGAAACAGAGGTATTGTTTCAGCCCTCTGAGTCCTAGCTAGTTACTCTAAAGTCTTGTATTGGTATTGTACTTTGTTGCAGAATCTAAAGAGAAGTTATGGCTGGGTTTTCTACCCCAAGAGGGTTTCCCAGGGTATACTTGTGTTCTCTTTGTGATTGTCTCACTTTCAGTGATTCTCATATATGCAGATGTATTGATATGTTGGTTTTATGCTGTAAAAATTTTTAAATTTACCTACATGCATTAGTTTTTCAACAAACAACAGGTCAGCTGAGATACTGGATTTAGTGCACATTGATGTGTGTGGGCCTATGTCTCGTTCGTCCTTGAGTGGTTGTGAGTAATATCTCACCTTCATAGATGACCACACGAGGAAGACCTGGATCTATTTCCTAAAGGCCAAGAGTGAGGTATTCAAGAGGTTCCAAGAGTTCAAAGCTCTTGTGGAGAATGAGACAGGAAAGAGGATCAAGGTCTTGCGGTCAGACAATGGAGGTGAGTATGCCTCCACGAATTTTGTAAACTTTTGTACCCGTGTAGGGATCAGAAGACGGATGATCGTGCCTTACAACCCCCAACAGAACGGGGTTGCCGAGAGGAAGAACAGGGCCATTACAGGTGCAACGAGATCTATGCTGCATGATCTGACTTTGCCTTTATACCTTTGGGTTGAGGCGAGTGTTGTTGCAGTTTATCTGTAGAACAGTAGTCCCCACAGGATTTTGGGGAAGAAGACTCCTGAGGAGGCCTTCACTGGTAGAAGGCCCGATGTTGAGCACATCAGGATTTTTGGATGCTTGACATACTCTCATGTCCCCTCAGAGAAGAGGACAAAGCTGGACCCTGCAGCCCGGTAGGGTATTCTAGTTGGGTACTTAGAGGTCTCGAAGGCTTATCGGATCTATATTCCATCACAGCAGAGAGTGGTGGTGAGCAGAGATGTTAGATTTGAGGAGGGTAGAGCCTTCAGGAGGTATCTCGAGTCGAGGGACAGCAGTGAGGAGTTTCCAGAGACATAGATTGATGTTTCAAAGGGAGCACAACCTCAAGTATCGAGTGCACCAGTTTCAGGGGTGACAGGGTCACCTTGCACAACTTCAAGTTCACAGTTGCAGGAGGTTCAGGAAAAGGGTGCAGAGGCTTCAGGATCTCCAAGTGTTGGGATTAGATCTAAGGCAGAGACTCTTGGGCACGGAGATCTTACTTCTCCCTTGATTACTTGAGAGAAGAGGAAACCAAGATGGTTTCAGCAAACCCTAAACGAAGGCAAGGAGAATGCAGGAGATCCCAAGAGACAGTTCAGAGAGAGCATAGCACCAGAAAGGCTTAGGTCCTACTTGGCGATGGTGACGAGCATCACAAATGCAAAGCCCGAGACATTTGCCCATGCAAGGTTTGGGGAGAGGCCATGCTGGAGGAGTATGACTCCATTATGCACAATGATGTATGGGAGGTGGTGTCGAGGCCAAAGGGGAAGTCAATTGTCAGATGGTTGTACAAGACCGAGTATGCTGCAGATGGCAGCATAGAGAAACACAAGGCCCGGTTTGTGGCGTGTGGATTCTCTCAGGTAGAGGGAGTTGATTATGATGAGACATTCGCACCAGTTGCGAGATACACTTCCATTCGAAGTAGTATTTCCATAGCGGCAGAGATGGGTTGGAGGATACATCAGATGGATGTAAAGACCGCATTTCTCAATGGCTTTATTGAGGAGGTGTACATTGAGCAGCCACAAGGGTTCGAGGTGTGTGAGAGAGAGTCTCACGTGTACCTTCTGAGAAAGGCACTGTATGGTCTGAAGCAAGCTCCCAGAGCTTGGTATTTGCGTATTGACTCATATTTGCTTCAGATGGGATTTGAGGAGAGTGATGTTGATCCTAACCTCTATTACATCATTAGAGGTGAGGACACACTTATTCTCATTTTTTACGTGGATGACTTGTTCATCACGGGAGCGGGGCATCTCATAGCTGAGTGCAAGATGAGTCTTGCATCAGAGTTTGAGATGACTGACATCGGGTTGATGCTTTATTTCTTGGGCATGGAGGTATGGAAGGAGGAGGGTCACATCTTCCTGGGACAGGGGAAGTATGCTGCAGAGATCTTGAGCAGATTTCAGATGGAGGACTGCAGGCCTGTGTCGACACCCATGGTCACCAACTGGAAGAAGCTTAACGCTTCAGATTCCCAGTTGGTGGATGCTACAGGATATAGACAATTGATCGGATTGTTGATGTATCTGGTCAACACTCGACCATATATTTGTTTTGTCGTGAACACTCTCAGCCAGTACAAGGTGGAGCCGAGGAGTGTTCACTAGATTGAGGCAAAACATGTTTTGAGGTACATTGCAGGTTCAATGGATTATGGCCTGGACTATGTTAGAGGGGATGGAGTGAGTTTGGTTGGCTACATACACTCAGACTGGGCAAGATGTGCTATTGACAAGAAGAGCACATCAAGGTGTTGTTTTGGGTTGGGGTCATGACTTGTTTCTTGGTCCAGCCAGAAACAAAAGTCAGTTGCTTTGAGTTTAGCCAAGGCAGAGTATATGGCGGCCTGTCAGGTCAATTGCGAGGCCATTTGGCTTTGTAAGTCACTGGTAGGATTATTTGATCAGGAGTTGCCTCCAACTGTCATTCACTGTGATAATCAAAGTTGTATCAAACTCTCTGAGAATCCAATGTTCCATGACAAGTCGAAGCATATAGAAATCAAATACCACTTCATCAGAGATTGGGTACAGCGAGGGGCAGCACAGCTTCAGTACATTCTGACTGACAAGCAGGTTGAAGATATTCTCACCAAGGCCTTGCCAAGGGGAAAGCATGTCTACTTCAGAGACAAGATGGGTTTGGTGAGAAACACTTTCCTCAATAAGAGGGACTGTTGAGTTATGGTGTACCTTGGGAAGTGGTCCCCTTGGGGTTTTGGGTCTCTAACCACAAGAGAGAAATACATTGGGGCTATGTACCTTGTACTTTATGTCTAATTCCACTTTGACTTCACTTAAGTCAAAAAGTTGAAATTTTGTCACTTAAGGCAAAAGTGTCATTTTATTCACTAAGTGGTTGAATGAAGGGACATAAAGTGAACTTAGGAAACTTAACCCAAAGTGGGTTTTGAGTTCAAATACTTTTGGAGAGATCTCAACCATGGATTAGAGATGGCTTGGAGTGATCCTAAGGAGGCTCATTCACTCATTTGTTCAGTTGGAGAGTTTGAGAAAGAGCATTGAGATGAGGATGGAGGCTATGGTTGAGCGAAGCTTGGGCGCCTCCTTCCATGAAGGACTCATGGAGGCTTAGACCCTCTTTATTTTGTGGTGGTTGTTCTTGCTTGGAGGAGGGCGCGCACATAGCAGACACTAGCTACAATTGGACGATCGCAGATCCGTCAGTTTTAGTGGAGAGGTAGCACACAAGAGCCCCATTATGTGCAAGGGATTCTTCTTTGAAGCTCAGAGGGTCAAGGGCGCATTGTTTCAATGGGATAGAGCAACAAGGGAAGAGGGCGCACTAAGCTTGGGCACATTTCTCTTTTTGGAACTCCAAAGCATCTCGAGAGGAGTTGCTATTGTATCAGGTTCCATCATATTTGTATATTTGTTGTCTCTCATGCTTTAGATACGACTTATATATACTTTCATTCTAAACTGGTTTTCCTTGGGGGGCTTTTATCCAGGGTCGTGTTGACCAAAAATACTTGTGTCCTAAATTTCATGTATGCTTAGAGTTTAGATCAGCATTTTAGCGTTGTAAAGATCTAGAGGAGTGTTACTTGTTTTGAGTTATATTGCAGGTGTTAACCACCGGTTCGAAAACACTTGCAAGGGCACCTCAAAGAACACTTAACCATCAAAATTACTAAAACAACAGCAAAGGACAGTTTTGGAGACTAAACTTAGAGCCCAACAAGAGGTCAAAGACAGACCTGTTGGGCAGCTTCATAGTACCTCAGTTTTCTTCATAAAGGCCCAAGGGTTGATGCAACTGCTATATATGCTATGTAAAAAATGATAAAATCCACAGGCCAGCTTGAGCTCTATCCCCTCTAATGGTAATCGCCCCTTGTCCTGACGCACTGAATGCACACTTATAACAAGACTTTAGCCTAGTAAGAAAATGAAAGAATAAAAGCTTGAAACTTGTAAAGGGGACTTGCAAAACAATTAATGGGTATCAAAAGGAAATTAAGGGGTTCGAAATGCAAAAAGTGTCGAGGAAAGGGTATCTCGGGAAGCAAGCACTCCCTCTACAGAGGCGCTCATAGAAATGGATTTAATGACACCATAAGCCATGAAGTAAGCCCAAATTCGTACCACTATCACACTTACTCTTGAAGGGTTTCTTTCTTTCATTGTTTCCCTCGAGACCTATCCCTCTACCTCATTCTTTTATTTCATAGTCTTGGTTGGCACACCTAATAGGTTTGGATGAGGGCCCTCCCATATTCAAACTTGCCAACTCAGATGAGGTCCTGGGATGGTGTGATGCTTGAAGGGGATACTGAGGTGAATTGTTTACATGGCTTATATCTTAAGTAACAACTTACTTTGCACGACAACTCAAGGACTAATATCTCTTATGAACATTGGTTTACCTTGTCTTATATTTTGTTTTGATTTGGATGGCCCTAACATGGTTCTTTGAGGGACATCCTAGGCTTTCACCCAGTACGCTATGCCCTTATTGCAAGACTTTGGCACGTATGATGTAAAGTAGTGAGTCATCCAGTGACTTGCCACCTCCCGACATGAGCTCTCACATCTTTGGGACCTTGGACGATGGACAAATGGGCTTGGTTTTGGTAGATTTGGTCATGATGGCACACAGATGGGCTGGAAGCCCACAGGCTGGGCAGTGTACCCCAGGGCTTATTATTCACCAAATTGAGGACGTTGCAGTAGTTGATAGCCAGATACCATGCAAAGACCAGATGCAGCTTCCTCCACCCTAGATGCAGTGCCCTAGACCCTTGACATTGGCCTCCATTTGATGATGATGTCATCTTGTAGGGTTTTATGATGATGGGGTTTGATGTCACTTGAGGTTACAGATGATTGAGCATGACCATGGACGATGAGATGCATCCTTTTCCATCACTTCACCTTGAGATGATGTCGTGTGGCCTTGAGAGGCCTTCCTCTACCCTTGGGAGGCTTGACGTCACCACACGTGTGGCATTTATGATGGCTAATTTGCATTTTTATCATTTGTAGAGGCTAGTTGAGGGGTCGGCCCCACTTAAATTATGGATTAATGACATTTTGACTTATTTTGTGGACAAATGTGCTAGGTTTGCCTCATATAAAGAGGTTAGCGCTAGATCATTTCATTCATCATGACTTCCTCACCACTTGTGGTGGGGTAACACCTCAAAACTTTCGCTATTTTTGGTCTCTTAGCTCTTTTCTTTCATGCGCTAGCCTTGGAGGAGGTTCTTTGTGGATGTTTAGCACTCTTGGATGGATAATTTCTGCAATTATGGTTTGAATGAACATGTTGCTTGGAGGAAGTAAGTAATTTTCTGCAATTTTATGTTTCTTGCTAATGATAAAGGTTGAATTGCTATCTTGTTTCAAGTTTTCTAGTCTTGTTGAAACCCTAAGAGGGAGACATAAGTGTTTCTCTCCCTCACAAAGTATTTATTGTCCAAGTTTGTGTAGCATTCTTGCTAGGGTTAAAAGCCTAAGGCCCAAAAGTGTTTGCACTTTAGGGTTTTAACCCTAGACTATGATCCTCGACCTAAGTGAAGCTAGACAAAAGGAAAATTAGCACCTAGGGCCCAAGAGTGTTTGTACCCTAGGTATCTCTTTCCTCAAAGTCTAAGACCTAAGGCCCAAGTGTGTTTGCGCCTTAGGGTTTAGACTTTACCCTCCTTGTTTCACTTAGTTCAATCTTCAAGCTAATGCATTTGAGACTCCACAAGCCCTAGAGAACAACGACACTAGTCTAGAAGTGTTCTTGTGGTTAAAGTAGCTATTAAAACCAAATTTCTCATTCTCTCAAGCATCCTACTAACATTTTTAACCCTAACCCTGGCAAACTATCAATATTTATTGCTGTAGTTATAAAAGTTTGCTACAGCCACTGAAAACTACTTTAATTTGCTGCATACACCCATTTATAAGTGGCTTAACTTGCTCAGAAAACACTTCTGGCAATTGGATAATAATATGATTGTTAAATGCTTACTTTTCATGGTGAATTGCTACATTTCTTAGCACTTTTACTTATTGTTGTTGCAATATATTAATTGTTATTATATAATTGGTTTACTGTTGTAATTTGCAACAGCCATAGCATTTATTCATTGTCTAGTGTCCAAGAGGTCATTCTTGCATGCTATAACTTGGTTATTGTCTATATTATGTTGAAAGTTGTTTATTGTCTCATAGAGGTACAACAATTATCTCGTTATCTTCTATCCCTCTCTTAGACCTAGACCTAATTAATAGGTGACCAAGATAGGGGGTTGTAGGCTTGGCTAATCTTGCTATTTGATCCCTTGAGGTCACCAGGGAAGTCTCCCTTGCGGTAGACCTCTTTCCATCACTAAAACGAGGGAAGTCTCTACTTAGGTGACAGTTGTAGATTCTTCCATAATTAAACAAGATTTGGGGATCTTGTGGAGGGATTTGCACAAGTACAAATCCTGTGATAATAGTGATGATAGATCTCTTAGTGTTGTAGGGTCTAGAATAGTTCAGGTAGATAATGGTCATTTCAATGATGTATTATGTGTTCTAAGTCTTTCCTGCAACCTTCATCTATGTATCAAATCACTCATTCAGGTGAAGGCAAAGTCGTAGAGTTTTCACCTCACCAAGTTATAATCAAGGATCTAAAAGATCCTAAGCATGCTCTTGCAACTGGTATTGTTGATGATATTACCAGGTTGTACAATTTTGACAACTTTGGGTCATCATCTTTTCCATCAGTTTTTGTTGCTCATAGCTATGACTTGAGAAAACTTTGGCATGAGCGGTTTGGTCATCTAAACTATGGCTCATTCCAGCAACCATGTAATAAACAGATAGCGGTTGGTCTTTCTCTTGTTTCTTGTAGAGATGGTGTTTGTGTCGGTTATGTTCTCGGCAAACATCATCGAGACAGTTTTGACAAACGTGCCTCTTAGCACACCTCAACCCCTTTGCATCTTGTTCAAAGTGACTTGTGTGGTCCATTTTATTCTCCTTTTTTTGGGTGCAAGTATTTCTTAACTTTCATTGATGACTTTTCTAGACGCACTTGGGTTTACTTCTTAAAACTTAAGAGCATAGTGTTTGACAAGTTTTTGGCCTACGCCCTTGTAAAAAGACAATCTGGACATCAACTTCAAAGGTTAAGAACAGATAATGGAGGCGAATAAGTGAACAACAATTTTACAAGTTATTGCACTGCACAGGGCATCCAAATGCAACACATCGTTCCATATACACCACAACAAAATGGTGTTGTTGAGAGAAAGATTCGCACATTAAAGGAAATGGCTAACTATATGATCCAATCTAAGGGATTAAGTCTTGGTATCCCCTATCCTAGGGATAACTAAGGAGATTATGTCTCGAGGCCCACAGATCATAGACATGGAGTACCGAGAGCCATATTGACTTGAGCTTGGCGTTGGAGGGCCCATCCTTTCTTCTTCAACGCCTCCATTTTGTCAGCAGCAGCAACATCCATCCCATCGGCCTAGTTCTGAAGTAGCAGTGGGTCTTGCTCCATGAGGTAATGAGTCCAGGTATCATGGTATGTGTCACTCTGATTCTCAAAGCATTTGAATATGTGCATTTAATTCTCTTTTGCTTCATGACGTTTGCTTGGACATTATGCCTTTTAAGTTGTCCATACCTGGGGGAGATGACAGAATTCCCTAGCAAGTTGATTCCCTTTGGAGTGAGTTGCCACTAGGTGGGCCTATGAAAGGTCATCATCCATTCCTTCCATACTTATCACTTTTCAACATTTCTTCCTCTCATCTATCCCCTACATTGGTTCGGGCATTGTGTTTGCCAAGCTAGTAAGGGTTGTACCTTGCCTTGTGGGAAGAAGGGGCTAAAGGCCCAAAGGGTAAAAGTAGCTGGCAAAAGTTAAAAGACAAGATCAAACCTTGAGATGCTTCACCTAGGGATCCCTGAGAAAGCAATAAAGGCTTCTCAGCAAGAAAAAGGAGGGACCCATAAAATAAAATAAAGCTCAAGACCTAGTTGGTGGATAGGGGGTCTCATCATGAGCCAGCCTATTAGGTCCATGGGCATGTAGCGGTATGACACTACTATTCATCTAGTCACCACACCAGGGTAGTGGCTCTCGGTGGCATAGCCAAGAGAAAGGGGGTCTCATCACGAGCCAACCTTCTCATCTCCGTGAAATGCTTGTGGGTAACATTGTCACCACCAGTCATCACACCAGGGCAGTGTCCTCCAACTATTCTCTTGAAAGAAAAAGCAATAAGGCAAAGAGTAAAAAGGCATTTAATGGGCTAGGAAACAATTGCATCCATGACAAGGTGCAACTCACCCTCTATAGAGGCACCCACAGGTAAGACCTACATTTCCCTGTCATCACTGCACCCCTTGCCCAAACATCCCCCAAGCCATCTCATGCATTTACATGACCTAGATTAGTCTTCGCCTGGAAACACCCCACACCTAAGGAGAATTATCCCAATAGGACATCCTGAAACTCTCTCCAAACCTGGCTTGTTAAATAGTATAACGTTTTTGAGCATTTGTTTGGGAAAGGGGGGTTTTATGCACATGTTTGGGTAACTTGATTATTAGATGGGATTGGCATTGCTATGATCCCTGTGACTTATGAGCCCATGGAGGGCGTACTTGTTGTTCCTGCAGGACCAAGCCGGACGGACAGGTACATATGGGGAGATGATTAGCTCGGACCTCCATAGGGCTAAAATCCCACCAGATGGATGTTAAGACCCCAGCCAATGGCAGAGAGATACCGGAGGCTTGCACCAGAGAAAGGGGAGGACATTCCACCAAAGGCACTTTGGGCAGGCCTGGACCCAGGGGGGTCTTTCCAGAATCCATCCCACCATGACGTTGGCCCTTGAAGGCCCATGACGTCATCATTCAGAGCCTTGACGTCATCCAGTTGAGGTATCCAGCATGATGACGGCTTTGGTTGGCACGTGTGGCAGTTCCTTAGGGGTTTTGAGCCCCAACGTTTCACTTGGAGGGCTAACGTCCTAGCAAGAAGGCTAGCGTCACCCTAGGAGGGGATGACGTCACCCTAAAAAGATGAAATTAGGGTTTTATTTGACAATTTTATGTAAAATTGGATTTTTCATGTAAACTGGCCATGTCGGCCTTTTTTTACCTAATTTGTAATTAAAGGTCATTTGTATTGTATAAATAAGAGATAAAACTCTCATTTTTATTCATCATCTTCCACTCACACACAAGTGAGCTCTGAAATTCGGCCTATTTTAGGGTTTATTGGCTAAACCAAGTGGTGCGCAACTCTTGGAGGAAGCTTTATTTGGTGTATTTTGGCATTTTCATGGTGGAATTTCTTCAACTAGGGCTTGTGACTAGATTATTCTTGGTGAATGTAAGTAGAAATATGCAATCCTTCTTTCTTTGAATGGTTATGGTATCTTTTACTTGTCATTTATAAGATTATGAAATTGTTAGTGTGAAGCCCTAGGAGAAAAGCACATGTTATTGTCCTTCTCTCAATAGCTATCCACCTACTTGATTTTGCTAGAAGACACATCCATTGAAGCATATGCTAGAGCCCTACCTTAGTAGCACTCTAGTACCTTTGCTTCATTAAGCTTTTGTTTATTTCAAGCTTGACCTAAAGAAGGAGGAAAACCGCTAGGGCCTAGGGTTACCTACTTCCTAGTGGTTGTTTTCCTTCTAGGGTTTTGGATGATTGAGGCCTTGGGTTACCAACACCTCAACCATCATCCCTCTTGTCTTTGGTTCAGTTATTATCATTTGTTTCCCCTTAGATTGTTGCTGCAAAGGTGACTCCATTTACCCTAAAGGCACTAGTTCATACCTTACATTTGATTGATTGATGAAAACAACCTTTAAACCATCTACTTCAAGGTATTTGCTAACCATTCCTAACCTTAGATTAGACTAACTTACTAACATTCTTGTTGTTGTTACAAAAGAAAGCCACAGCCATATATGACAGCAGTAAAAGATTCTAAAAGCAAGTGTTAAAGCTGATTTTACATTGCCTTCTTTGCTTCTGACAAATACTAGCATATTGTCAATTTTGGGTTATCATTTTGGGCATTATTAAAGCTTGTTTAAGGCATAATTGTGAAGCTATCATTATATGTACATTGTTGTTATAAATTTCTGTTGCTTCATCATTTATATCAGCTTGTTGTTTTTATTCAAAGTCCAAAGTTTTATGAAGCACTAATATCAATTGGTACTTGCAAATAGTGTTTTTTTTGTTGTCTTGTTCTGGCCAGGTACACTTAAGCAAATCTTTGCTTCATCTTATTAAAACCTTTGGGACTTTCAGATCAGTGTGACTTGTGAGAGGGGAAGAACTTTCTTGATACTATTACCTTTTCCTTCTCAAACCCCCAAGTCACCGGGGACGTCTCCCTTAGGCTATTACCCCTAAAGAGAAAGACGTATCTTATTTAGGTGACAGTGATAGGATAACCTCCTGTTACGCCAATTTATTGTCCACTTGTCTTTTGGCTTTTGGGCAAGTACAAATTGTGCGATAACAAGTCTTAACTATTGGGCAGAAGCCATTAACTGTGCAAATTACATAGTAAATCGCTCTCCCACAAAGGCTCTAAAAAATATAACACTAGAAGAAGCATGGAATAAAATTAAGCAAGAAGTAAGCCACTTCCGTGTATTTGGCAGTGTAGCATGAGCTCACATTCTTGATGAGAAAAGGAAAGCTTTACAGCCTAAAAGTGAGAAGTGTATTTTTGTTGGTTATTCTGAAGATGTCAAAGGTTACAGACTTCTTCAACCTCATTCTAATGAAATTATTATTAGACGAGATGTTAAAATTGATGAAAATCTCTTGGCCTGCGAGCCTAATTTGGCGTTTGTGCCTTCTTTAGCCTGCAAGCTATCTTCGGTGTTTGTGCCATCTTTTGTTCCTATTTCAATTTCTTCTTCTTCAAATGATGACAGTGAGGATGAAAATCCACCTCCGCCTGCTCACCTTCCTCCAAATGAATCCATTGAACATGAACTTGCACTAGAACCACAGCTTCCCTGATGGGCCCATTCAACTCGAGAAGCAGCTGGTGATTTTGTCAGTGATCCTTCTGATCAGCGTCGAACACGTTCATAGTTCCAGCGAGCATCTTCTCTTTTGGCTCAAGTTTTAGAGACTCATGATCCAAAGACATTTGCAGAAGCTTCAGGTCATCCAAATTGGGATACAACAATGAATGAAGAGTATCATTCGTTAATGACAAACGATACTTGGGATCTTGTACCTCTTCTGAAAGGAAGAAAACTTGTCAAATGTAAATGGGTGTATAGAACTAAGTATGCATCAAATGGAAGTGTTGAAAGACACAAGGCCCGGTTAGTTGCCAAAGGATTCTCTCAAGTTGAAGGCATTGGCTATAATGAAACCTTTGCCCCTGTAGCCAAAATGAATTCCATCCGCCTTGTTCTTGCCCTTGTTGTCTCGCATAAATGGGACGTCCATCAGATGGATGTTAAATCCGCCTTCTTGCATGGGGATTTGTAAGAAAAAATCTACATGGAACAACCTCTTGGCTATGTCCAGAATGACTCCACCCTTGTTTGTCACCTTAAGAAATCTCTTTATGGTCTTAAGCAAGCTCCTCGAGCTTGGTATGCCAAAATGGATTTCTTTCTTTTTGATACAGTCTTTTCTAGATGTCATTTTGACCCTCATGTATATACCAAGAAAGTAGGAAGCCATCTCATAATCCTTGTTCTTTATGTTGATGACCTTATCCTCACTAGTAGTGACCCAAAACTTTTAAACCATGTGAAAACTAGCCTTAAGAAGAAATTTGAAATGACCGACTTGGGCTATTTGCACTATTTCCTTGGCCTCCAAGTTTTGCAAACCAAGGAAGGAATTTTTCTTTCTCGATCTAAGTATGCTTGTGACCTTCTTCGTCGCTTTCACATGGAAGATTCTAAACCAACCCCTTCTCCCTTCCAGTGTGGAGTCAAACTTGTTGCCACCTATACTTCTCACGAAGTTGGTACCACTTTGTACCATCAATTAGTTGGTAGCCTCTTTTATTTGACTCATTCTCATCCTGATATTTCTTTTGTTGTTGGTCTCGTTCCCTGGTATATGCAAACACCCCATGAAAGTCATTGGAAAGCAGCTAAAAGGATACTTTGATATGTTCGAGGTACAGTTCAGTTCGAGATACATTACAGCTCAAGGGGAACTCCTTTATTGGTTGGTTTCATTCATTCAAATTGGATCAGCGACCCTGATGATCGAAATTCTACTACAGGTTATGTTTTCAGCCTTGGTTCAGGACCTGTCACTTGGGCCTGTAACAAACAACAGGTTGTTGCTCTTTCTTCAGCAAAAGTAGAGTACCGAGCAGGGGTTAATGCAAGTTAAGAAGCCTCGTGGCTTCGACAGATCCTTTCAGAGTTTGGATCCCAGCAATAGCATCCGACAACCCTCTGATGCGACAATAAAAGTGCCATCAAGCTCTCCAAAGACCTAGTTCACCATTAGCGCAGCAAACACATCGAGCTACACATGCACTTCATCTAAAAGCTCATTCATGATCAAGTTATTGAAGTGCTCTTTTGTCCTACAGAAGATCAAGTTACTGACATATTCACAAAGTCTCTTACAGAAGCGATGTTTTCCAAACTTCGATCTATGTTAAGAGTTCGGGAAGTTGTCATTAAGGGGGGATAGGCTCAAGTGCCTCCTTCCTTCTCCTATTGTGTCGCCTTTGTAAATCCTTCAATCCTATCCCAAGTTGTTCTTAAGGGGAGATGTTGGGATATTTAGACACTTAGGAGTTAGTTAAGATCAACTTGGTCTAATGTGTCGTTAGGTAAAAGTGTGTTTCTTTAGTATACATTAGTATGCATTTGTAGTTAGGTAATCAGACAGTCGCGATATGTTCTCGACATAGAGTGATCCGACAATTCATATTCTCCTCGATATTAACGGCTACATTGATCCATGGCTTAACACCCGATTGGTCCATGATCTCTATTTAAAGAGCATGGAGGATCATTTGTCAATGATCGATTGTGAAAAACTCTTGTAAATCTCTTTGTAATATTTTATTTTGCATTAACAAATTGCTCCAAATGGCAACGTTGGTTGGGGCCATGGATGTTTCCCCACAAGGGTTTTACCAAGTAAAAACATCAGTGTGAGTGGTTACTGAAGGTGTTCGTCCTTTGTTGGAATACCATCAGAAGATCTTTCTTATTGATTTCAAGTTATCTTGATGCAATTCATGAAGTTCTTTTCAATATTTTTCCTTCAAAAAAAATTTATGCAATTTTCCATGTACTTTTAATTTTCTTTTATGGAAAGATATATTGTGCAAGTCCAGTAGTTTTTGTAGAATTCTTTCTTAGAAATTAAAATATTTACAAGGTTTCTTTCCATTGTTTTTCTAGAATGATGTAAAAGAGCATAAGAAGCTAAGCGAAAAGGAAGGCAAGGGAAAACTAAGGAAAGTGTTACCAAGGTAGGTCATGGCCAATGATGATGATAGAAGGTCCAAGATAGCCCCACAAAAGTCCCATTTGGGATGAGGATTCACTCAACTTAGTAAATCCATGTTAAAACATGGGACCCTTCTGGAGTTAGCAAAAGTCATCTCAAACTATGAATGAAAGGTTGAGAAAAAGGAAAGGGGAGGAGACGAAGAGGAGGG
>JASDQU010099931.1:2013999-2025276 GCA_032191745.1 Picea mariana
AGCAAAGTGAATCATTCTCCAAGACTACCTTGTGTAGGTTGACTTGAGACTTGGAGAATAGCCTTATTTGAGACAAGGCAAAAAGTCTTGTGAGCTTTGTATAAGCAAAAGCCAAGGCAAGAGTATATTGTTGATCAATCTTATTTGTGACAAGACTAAGTGACCTCATGTGTTGAAGTATTGTCTTGTGTAGGCAAAAGTGGTGTGTGAGTTTTTCCTAGGCCAAGCAATTGACCATGAATGGAGAACCAGATGGTCACATCCTGAGACAAATGATCTTTCTCATATGTGAGATGCAAATGATGTATATGTGATGAGCTAGTATGATGGCACGTGAGACCATGGCTGCCATGAAAGACTTGTGATTGCTGGAAGAAAGAAGAAGAGTCGAGCCTGTAGAAAAGTCGAGTCATGCAAAGATGAGTTGTCAAAGTCGAGTCATGCAAACTCAATTGCAAAGCAAAGTCCAGTTGTCAAGTAGTCTGCATGTAAAGTCGAGTTGGTAAGTTGAGTTAACAGAGTCTGCATGTAAAGTCCAGTTGGTAAGTTGAGTTAACAAAGTCTGCATGTAAAGTTGAGTTAACAAAGTTGAGTTGATAAATTAACAAAGTCTGCATGTAAAGTCGAGTTGGTAAGTTAAGTTACAAAGACGAGTTGCCAAGTCTACATGTAAAGTCGAGTTGGTAAGTTGAGTTACTAAGACGAGTTATCTTAGTTAAGTCAAGTGATGAAGACAAGTTCCATAGTGAGTTATGGAGAAATAATTATTATTAATAAGACACCTCAGCGCTTGACAAAGTGACATTGAATACTCGTTGAAGACACAGCGAAGAAGAAAGCTCTGTTGCTTGTAGGATCTTTGCAGCAAGGACAGTTTGCTCTCAGGTTTCGGGCTGCTAACTTCTACCAGAATTTGAGCTAGCTTTAAACCTAGATCTAGACAACAAACTCTCATTGTTGTAAGCCTGTGTGGTTGTGGTAAATTTGTATCTGCTCATAGCTCATTCATTTGCTAATAAGAAAGATCATTTGCTGGTTTTTTTCCCTCAAGCTTGAGAGGGGTTTTCCAAGGTAAAATCCTTGTGTTACCATGCATGCTTCTATTCTATTTCTGTTCATGTATCTCTGCGTATTCATTGTGAAGAAATTATAAATCAGCAAGAAGTATTTTTTAAGAAATATTACAGATCTGAACTATATTTAAATTTCAACATGGTATCAGAGCCATGGGCGTGTAGTCACTCAGTTTTGCAGCAAGCTTGAGCTCACGTAGGGTTCGTGGAGAGGATTATTTAAAGAGCAGAGTTCAGATTTGCTGAAAAGTTATTGCAGAGATGACATCGATCTTAGTGAAGGCTGAAGGCAGGCTTGAAGGAGCTTCCAACTTCAATATTTGGAAGGTAGGGGTTTTAAATATTTTTTAAGCGAATGATTTGGACAATTTCGTAACCAGTGTAGTAGAGGAACCTAATTCAAATGCAGGAAGGGAAAATTTTAAGAAGAATCAAGCAAAGGCAAAACGAATCAGTTTTATTTAGTGAAGGACAATATTATGTCTGTAATAGCTCCTTTAAAGATTGCGAAGGAGTGCTTTGACACTAACAAAATTATATGAGAAGAAGGCGCCCAGTCAGAAGAGAGTTCTCAAGAATAGGTTGCGAACTCTTAAGATGGAGAAGGATGATACAATAGCATCCTTCTTCACCAAGATCTCACAGATCAGGGATGAGTTACTAGTGATTGGTGCACCAGTTGATGATGACGACTTGGTGCAGACTATTGTTGATGGTCTCCCACCCGCTTGGGAGGTCTTCCTATCCAGGGTAAATGCAAGAGAGACTCGACCTAACTTTGAAAGGTTGTGGCATAATTGTCTTCAGGAAGAAGGTAGGATTCAATGCAGAACCGGCTCCTCAAAAGAAGACAATATTGCATTGACAGCCAGAACAAAGAAAGGGAAAAGATTCCCTTCTCGAAAGAAATTCTCTATTCAAAAGGAGAAAGACAGTGGTGGCTACAAAGGTAAGGAGTTTGACATTTCAAGGGTGAGATGCTTTAACTGTCAGAAGAAAGGTCACTTTGCCAAGAACTGTCCCAAATCGAGAAAATGACATAAGGGTAAGTTTCATGTTGTTGTTGTTCTTGAAGAGGAAGGAACTTACAGGAGGAAGCCTAGAAAGGTTTCTAATGATCAAGAAACAATAAAAGAATATTACCTTGTTTCAGCTCTCACAGGCACTGTGACAAATAGTGCAGAATCTTAGTTAGTGGACAGTGGTGCCTCCAGGCACATGACAGGGAACAAAGATAATCTAGCTAATTTTAAGAATGTAAAGTTCTCTTCTCAAGTTGAGCTGGGAGATGATGCAAGCTATGCAATCAAAGGAACTGGCTCAACACCATTTCAGCTAGATTCTGGATTTATGTTGCATTTTGAAGATATCTTATATGTTACGGGATTGACGAAGAATCTTATCTCAATTGGGATTCTGGAGGATAAAGGTCACAAGGTGATCTTCATGGAGAAGAAGGCTCTTTTATGGCCCAAGGATACAGAGCTCGGTTCAGCCATTGTTATTGGAATCAAAGACGGAGGACTTTACAAAGTCCCAGGGCACATTCAGGCACTAGTTCACAGCACTGTCAGTTCTTGCGAACTATGGCATAGGAGGTTTGGGCATCTTCACTTCAAAGTGCTTCCCAAACTTCAAAAGATGGTGAGTGGTATGCCTGCTTTTCAGTGTAATCATAGTAGTATTTGAAAAGGTTGCATGCTAGGCAAAAACATAAAGAAGTCTTTTCCAGTCAGCAATAAAAGAGCAAAAGTGATCTTAGAATTGATTTATTCAGATGTATGTGGGCCTATGTCCACACCTTCATTAAATGGGCATGTGTATTATGTGATTTTTATAGATGACTTCTCTAGGAAGTCATGGATATACTTCATGAAAACAAAGAATGAAACTTTTAAAAAGTTTCATGAGTTTAATTGAAAATCAAACTGGAAAACACATTAGAGTCATGAGATCAGACAATGGTGGTGAGTATGAGTCTCACCAATTTGAAGGCTTCTGCAAGGAAGCAAGAATCAAGAGACAACTTATAGTTCCATATAACCCCCAACAGAATGGGGTAGCTAAGAGAAAGTACAGAACTATTTGTGAGGCAGCTAAAGCAATGATGTGTGATCAGGATCTTCCTACTTCTCTCTAGGTAGAAGCTGCAAGTATTGTTGTTTTTATATCCAAAATAGAAGCGCTCGTGCTATTCTCGGAAATGAGACTCCAGAGGAAGCATTTACAGGTGAGAAACCAAATGTGGGGCACTTAAGGATCTTTGGGTGTCCTCTCTACATTCATGTGCCAAAAGATAAGAGAACCAAAATGGAACCATCAGGTAAGAAAGGAATCTTTGTGGGGTACAGTGAAACATCCAAGGCCTATAGGATCTATGTACCTAGTAAAAGACATATTGAGGTAAGCAGGGATGTCTCATTCCATGAAGAAGCTGCTTTTAAACGTTCCAAAGAATTGCAGCTTGATACAGAGATGGAGGTGTTGATATTATGGTAGTTGCGGGAGGTATCAACCTCCATGTGTAACCTCTGACTAGAATAGAATATTCTGAAAGCTAGAGAAACCCTAAACGGATGTGTAAGAACCCTAGAAGACAAGTCGGCTCAGTAAAATAAATAATATTAAAGTATTACCCTCCAGAAAGAGAAGTCGGCCTAGACAGGTGACAAAGAATAGTATAAATAGAGGGCGCTTGAGTTCATTTACACACACTCTCACTCAAGACAAGTAGTGCGCAAGTCTAGAGGAAGGAGTGCAACTGCAACGATTGCAGTTGGGAACTAGTTTTGGTCATTGGTTTGGGACTTTCTGCTTGGTGCACTATCTTTGGAAGAAAGGTGCGCTCTCTCTTGGTTATTTGTTGGGTTGAATGTTGCTTCTGGAATCATTCTATCTGTCAAAGGTTACAGTTCTCGAGGGTGGTTGCGTGCCTATGGTTGGGTGACAATATTGTGATATTGTCTATGGTTAAACGAGCACATCGAAATATTTTAACAGAAGGAGCCTAAAGCTTCTCAGGTACAAGTTTTAGAGTCATCCAGTTCAGATATGCAGAGGGAGAAGTTAGATCAGCCATAGATCTGGATGATCATGTGGAACCTATAGAACAGGTAGAGAGACCTTTGGATGCACCTCAGTCTAAGAGGAAACATGCCTGGTGTAGAGAGATGACGCAGGAAGCAAAATCACATGGTGCTCCATCAGGTACATTCAAGGAAAGTAAAAGACCTCAAAGGTTTGCAGGCTATGTGACACAGATGTCTCAGATTAGTAATGCAGAACCCACCACATTTGAATATGTTGCTCAACAAGTATGGAAAGATGCCATGGTGGAAGAGTATCAATCCATCATGAAGAATGATGTGTGGGAAGTGGTTCCCAAGCCAGAAGGAAAATTAGTGGTCACCTCCAAATGGTTGTTCAAGATCAAGCATGCAGCTGATGGAAGTATTGAAAAATACAAAGTGATATTTGTGGCTCGTGGTTTTTCTCAAAAGGAAGGCATTGACTATGATGAAACATTCGCACCTGTTGCAAGGTACACTTCCATCAGGACCATCATATCCCTCGCTTCAGTTCTGGGTTGGAAACTTCACCAGATGGATGTTAAAACAACATTCCTCAATGGTCAAGTTGAGGAAGAGGTATATATAGAACATCGAGAGGGATTTGTGATTCACAGGAAAGAATTACATGTGTGCAAATTGAGAAAAGAATTGTATGGGCTTAAGCAGACACCAAGGGCATGGTATTCGAGAATTGATGGTTATCTTCAGAACTTGGGGTTCTCCAAGAGTATTGCAGATCCCAACCTATATTTTAAGGTTGTGAAAAATCATCCCTTGATATTAATGTTATATGTTGATGATTCGTTCCTTACAGGCGAGGAACATTTGATAGCCCAGTGTAAGAAGGAGCTCACTTCCGAATTTGAAATGAAAGACCTTGGTCTCATGCATTATTTCCTTGGTCTAGAAGTGTGGCAAAGATCAAATGGGATCTTTCTGTCTCAAGGAAAGTACACAGTTGATGTACTACGCATGTTTGGTTTGTTCGATTGTAAATCCATGTCTACTCCCATGGTATCCAACCTGAAAAAGTTGAATGAGTCAGATTTTGGATCAGACTTGGTGGATCCAACCATGTACAGGCAGCTAATTGGATCTTTGAGGTATTTGATTCATACAAGGCAGATATCTGCTTTACAGTGAATGCCTTGAGTCAGTTCATGTATAAACCGAGACACATACATTGGGTTGTTGCCAAACATGTACTCAGGTATTTGAGAGGGTCCATTGCATTTGGACTCAAATACTCTTCTAGTGGTGGAGTGTTGCTTCATGGGTATGCTGATTCAGATTGGGTTGGAAGCTCAATGGACCGAAAGAGTACTTCGAGTTACTGTTTCAACTTAGGTTCTACCACGATATCTTGGTCTAGCAAGAAACAGAGTTCAATTGCACAGGGTACAGCAAAAGTAGAGTATATAGCAGCGAGTGTTGCAAGTAAAGAAGTAGTATGGCTGAGAAAACTGTTGTCCGGATTGTTTCAAGAGGCTAGAAACAATTGTTATCCATTGTGATAACCAGAGCTGTTTGAAGCTCACAGAGAACCCAATCTTCCATGACAGGTCCAAGCATATTGAGATGAAATACCACTATATCAGAGACATGGTCCAAAAAGGTACCATCAAATTACAGTACATTCGTACTGATGAGTAGACAACAGACATTCTGACTAAGCCTCTGTCCTTCGGAAAAATTGTGCACTTCTAGTACAAGCTTGGTGCAACTGAGAATGTCTACCTCGGTGAGAGGGAGTGTTAAAATTTGCAGCAGAGTGAGTCATTCTCCAAGACTTCCTTGTGTAGGCTGACTTGAGACTTGGAGAAGAGCCTTATTTGAGACAAGGCAAAAAGTCTTGTGAGCTTTGTATAAGCAAAAGCCAAGACAAGAGTATACTGTTGATCAGTGTTATTTGTGGCAAGATTGAGTGACCTCATGTGTTGAGGTATTGCCTTGTGTGGGGAAAAGTGGTGTGTGAGGTTTTCCTAGGCCAAGCAATTGACCATGAGTGGAGAACTAGATGGTCACATCCTAAGACAAATGATCTTTCTTATATGTGAGAAGCAAATGATGTATATGTGATCAGCTAGTAAGATGGCACATGAGACCATGGCTGCCATGAAAGACTTGTGATTGCTGGAAGAAAGAAGAAGAGTCGAACCTGTAGAAAAGTCAAGTTGCAAAGATGAGTTGCAAGTTGAGCCATGCAAAGACAAATTGTCAAAGAGTTGAGTTGTCAAAGTCGAGTCATGCAAACTCGGTTGCAAAGCCAAGTCGAGTTGTCAAGTAATCTGCATGTAAAGTCGAGTTGGTAAGTTGAGTTAACAAAGTCTGCATGTAAAGTCAAGTTGGTAAGTTGAGTTAACAAAGTCTGCATGTAAAGTTGAGTTGGTAAGTTGAGTTAACAAAGTCGAGTTGACAAGTTAACAAAGTCTGCATGTAAAGTCGAGTTGGTAAGTTAAGTTACAAAGACGAGTTGTCAAGTCTGCATGTAAAGTCGAGTTGGTAAGTTGAGTTACTAAGACGAGTTATCTTAGTTAAGTCAAGTGATGAAGACAAGTTCCATAGCGAGTTATGGAGAAATAATTATTATTAATAAGACTCCTCAACGCTTGACAAAGTGACATCGAATACTCGTTGAAGACACAGCAAAGAAGGATGCTTTGCTGCTCGTGGGATCTTTGCAACAAGGACAATTTGCTTTCAGGTTTCGGGCTGCTAAATTCTACCAGAATTTGAGCTAGCTTTAAAGCTAGATCTGGACAGCAAACTCTCATGGTTGTAAGCTTGTGTGGCTGTGGTAAATTTGTATCTTCTCCTAGCTCATTCATTTGCTAACAAGAAAGATCATTTGTTGGTTTTTTTCCCTCAAGCTTGAGAGGGTTTTTCCAGGGTAAAATCCTTGTGTTATCATGCATGCTTATATTCTATTTTTGTTCATGTATCTCTGCGTATTCACTGTGAAGAAATTATAAATCAGCAAGAAGTATTTTTTAAGAAATATTACAAATCTGAACTATATTTAAATTTCAACATAGGAGGCATGCCTTCTAGGTGAAGGTGGACAATAGGAGGGACGAGGAGGTAATAATGCACCCAAGGGAGTCAACTTCTCATTACATTTAAGGTATTTTAAATAAAGTTGTTCATTGAATAGCTATACAAAGACCACGACAACCCCCTTGATAGTCCCAAAATGCATGAGCACAGCGGTTATGGTGGTGTGCAAGAATGTTGCATAAAGAGGGCAACATACATAGATTTGAGGCATGATGTGAGCAACAAATGCAACTTGCATTAATCTATGATTATTGTAGTCATGGAGGCATCATACTCTAGCCAAGAACATAATGCGAGTCCCACATGATATATGATAATCCGAAGAGGATGAGCACAAAATCAACATACATCAACCAAGGATCAAGTGCATGCAAGGGAGGTCACATACATCAACATGGGGTTGTGTTGAGACCGCAACACACTAAAAGTTTCAATGAAATTTTACGTACCACTTTATTCTTTCCCTTTGAATTTTGGTTTCTTTCTTTATAAACTCATTTTTCTTTAAGTTTGATGAAGTTTCATGCTATATAATTTTTCATTTTGCTTGGTCTACTTTCTACAAAAAACCCAATTTTTTCCAAGTTAAAAATTCATCAAAAAAGTCTGTTGAAAATCTCATCAGAGAAAAGTTTTACTTTCATCAAAGTAACAAGTCAACTTTGTACTTGGATAAAAGTTAAATTTTACTCTGACACACTTTATGCATCAGATTTAAGTCCAAACTTTCATTTGCAAAAAGTTAAAAATCACTTCATTTGGGACGCACAATAAAGTTTAAAAGAACTCCGACGCATTTTGTTTTTGAAACTAAAAGTCGCCTTCAATCATTGAAGCACAAATCAAACTTTACCCCGATGAAAAGTTTTGAAATGTGTCGATCAGAACTTTAAAGTTTCCCCAATAGCACATTCATCAAAATAAAAATAAACTTTGCCTTGATGCAAAGTTAAATATTGCTCTGACACAAAGTTCAAAATTGCTCCGATGAGAATTGTTCTTTGCAGCTTTTAGCTTTTTTCTTCTGATAAAGTTTTAGAAAAAAGTGCTCCAATTAAAATTTCATTTCCTATTCGACGAAGTAAAAGTCTAGAGATCCTCTAATCATTGGAGTGACTATCCAACTTTCAAACAAAGTAAAGATTTTTCCAGGTCCTAACAAGCTACCAACTAGGTCTGTCTTTGACCACAAGTTGGCTCTAAGTTTCAGCTGTCAAACAATGTTTTGTTGTTGTTTTATAACAACAAACTGTTCAGGAACTTCATAGCTGTTTTGTTATGGTTACAAGGCCTTTTAGGTGCTCTAGCATGTAGTTTTTGTCACCAACAAGTTAACACATGCATACCATAAAATATGTAATACACCTAGAGATCCTTACTACTGAAATAATGTTGTTCTAAACACTAGCATACATGAAAATGAACACATGCATTTTTGGTCAACATGACCCTGGATAAACCCCCCCGGGAAAAACCAGTTTGGAATACAAGTGTATATATGTGGAGAATAGAAGGCGGATTACAACAAGTACATGAAACAAATGAACCTAATACAATAGCAGCTTGTCTCAAGCTGCAACACAAGTCCAAGAAGTAGAGATGCGCCCTAGCATGGTGCGCCCTCCTCACAAGTTGTCCAATCCACTGAAATGAAGTGCCCTTGCTCCCTGAAGCTCTGATGCACACAACTCTGAATATGTGAACTACCTCTCCACTGAAATTGTCCTAAAAGCAACCTGACCACTGCAAGACCTCCCTGCTATAAGTGCGCCCTCCTCCTCAAGTGCACCCTCCTCCAAGAAAGAACAACTACCACAAATAACTGAGGGTCTAAGCCTCCATGCTACCTCCATGAAAGGGGGCGCCCAAGCTTTCCTCAACCATAGCCACCATCCTCTCCTCAATGCTCTCTCTCAAACTCTCCAAGTGAACATAAGAGTGAATGAGCTTCTCCTTGCCCTTTGTGCCCCTCTTGAACCTCCATAAGGAAACCTAAAACTTGGATGGATGAGATCATCCCATCTCATCTCCAATCAAAGGTTGAGATCATCCCATAATAATCTCACTCAAAAACCCACTTTGGGTTAAGTTCCCTAAGTTCACTTTATGTCTCCTAATTCACCCACAAAGTGAATTAATAGTCATTTAGGCTAAAATGACCAAATTTCACTTTGACTTAAATCTCCTAAGTCAAAGTGAAATTAGACATAAAGTACAAGGCACAAAGTACATAGTACTTCCCACTTGTGTTTAGAAGCTCACAAACACAAGGGGACCACTTCCCAAGGTATACAAATCTCAACACTCCCTCTTACCGAGGAAAGTGTTTCTCACCAAGCCCATCTTGTCTCTGAAGTAGACATGCTTTCCCCTTGGCAGGGCCTTGGTGAGAATGTCTACAATCTGCTCGCTAGTCGGTATATATTGTAACTGTATTGCCCCTCTCTAAACCCAATCTCTGATGAAGTGAAATCTGATCTCAATGTGCTTCAACCGGTCATGGAAAACTGGATTCTCAAAGAGTTTGATACAACTCTGAATATTGCAGTGTATGACAGTCAGAGGAAACTCCTGAACAAATAATCCTACCAGCATCTTACGAAGCCAAATGGCCTCACAACTGGCCTGATTGGCCTCCATGTACTCTACCTCGGCGAAACTCAAAGCAATTGACTTTTGTTTCCGGCTGAACCAGGAAACAAGTCCTGACCCCAAACCAAAACAGCACCCTAAGTTGCTTTTCCTGTCAGTAGCACATCCTGCCCAGTCCGAGTCGGTGTAGCCAACCAAACTGACCCCATCACCTCTGATATAGTCTAGGCCATAATCAATTGTCCCAACAATGTACCTCAACACATGTTTTGCCCCAATCCAATGAACACTCCTCGACTCTACCATATGTTGGCTAAGAGTGTTCACAGCTAAACAAATATATGGTCTAGTGTTGACCAGATACATAAGTGAACCGATCAACTGCCTATAAACTGTAGCATCTACCAACTGGGAATCTGAAGCACTAAGCTTCTTCCAGTTGGTAACCATGGGTGTCGACATAGGTCTGCAGTCCTCCATATGAAATCTACTCATAATATCTGCAGCATACTTCCCTACCCGAGAAATATGTGTCCCTCCTCCTGCCATACCTCCATACCCAGAAAATAGTGCATCAACCCGATGTCACTCATCTCAAACTCTGATGCAAGTCCCAGCTTGCACTCAACTATGAGATCCTCTGCGTCTGTGATGAACAAGTCATCCACATACAGAATGAGAATGAGCGTGTCCTCACCTCTAATAATGTAATAGAGGTGTTGACTGCCTATCCAACTAGGGGGTCAACTCCATGTGCCATGAAGATATGCATCAACAGATGTTAATTTGTCGAAGATAGTTTGGTTCTACTGGGCAATTTATGCCTCTAGCACAATTTTTTTTGTAAACGGAATTTCCGCACCCCTGCGTGGGTTAATAATGTAACATGTCTGCATGGGTCATAGTTAGGTCAGTTACCTTGGGATTTCTTCATTAGGGGAGTTCCTTTCATCGAGGGTTTTTTATCCTCGGGTTATTAATTGGGCTTTTCAGCCTTATTAATTTCCCTTGAGTTTTTCCCTCCCACCAGCGATAACTCCTCCAAAGTGGTGAAAGGCGTTCTAATGGGGTTATCTTCTGGTAGCTATTGTTTAGGAATGATGTAAATGACCATGTATGACATCTTAGAAAGTTTCACGGAATTCCGTCAAGTCTAGATAGATTTTTTTTTATTAATTAAATTAATTAAATTTTCCTAAGGTTGAAGGTTTAATTATTTAATTAATTAATTGTTTTTGAGCAAATATTGTAAAAACTAGATCTTTGGGCTTTTGCTAGGGATATTTGTGCTCAAAAGAAATGGAATGAAACCCCCTACACCCTTGGACCAAGTTTCAGCTCAGTCGGACAACTTTTTCTAGGTGTTTGTCCACCAGGAGTCTCAGTCAGTCAAAACAGCAATTTTAATTGCTAAGTCATGACATAGGAAAAATGTCATTTTTGTAATTTTGAGCAAATGGGGTAAAGTAAAGATGGATAAAGGT
>JASDQU010099931.1:2025326-2112178 GCA_032191745.1 Picea mariana
GGTGAGAGAGATTTTTCCTAACCTTTTCCAACCCTCACATCACCCCCTCACCTAGCCATTAAGCAAAAACGTCACTTTTCCTAGAGTGGTGTGCCTCCCTTCTAGAAAGTCTCCAAAAAGTGAAAAAATAATAAAAAAATTAATGGGAGACTTATTATATCCCTTGGTGTGCTTCTCTAGACCCTACAACTTATCATTTGACTTGTCAAAGCCTTGTCAATTCACTCCAACTCATTGCCACTTCATCCATCCATGCCAAAACCCTAACTTACCAAAAACCTAAAAGTGACTTTTCTTTGATGTGTGACACTTATAACTCATCCAAGAGGGGTAGCTTTGCCTTCTCAAGTATACCCTCCTTCACTCATTTCTCACCATATCTTGAGCTATTGTTATGCTACTGGATTCTCCCCTCATCTCTCTCTCTTGTTCATTGTGCTTCCTTCTATTTTGCTCTTGAGAGTGTTGGAGCAACATGTTGCTACAAGACTCTCCTCTTGAGTAATAGAAAGGCTTTGGAGGATTTGAAGAAACAAAGAGTATTCTTGTTGCTTCTTGCTACTATTGAGGTGATCTTGTTCTATTCTTCTCTCATTCTTGCTTCAAGTTTATAGATCTAGAGTAGAAGCTCCAAGCAAAGTATTTTGTTTGGATAGATTTGTAGTAGTATTATCATAGATCTAGTGAAGTGTTTATTTGGGTATTTCAAAGTATTTTGTTTTGCCATCTAGATCTACTCACATTCTATCTATTTTTGTAGCTTTTCTCACAACTTTTCCAGGTTTACCTCTAGGGTTTTATTGAGCTAGCCTCAAGGAAGAGTCTACTCTTAAAACCTACCTAAACTCCATCTTTTTAGATCTGATTTCTTCGCTCATTCTTTCCATATTTCAGTTTGCTAACAATCATAGATAGATCACATTAAATCTACTTTTATCGGGATACTTGTATGTGAAAAAATTCTGCATAAAAACAGGAATTTTTCTTGACTTGTGTGTTGTGCATCATTTCCAGCAAGCAATAGCTTGCTGATTTTTGCAGGTTCTTACCAGGTATAAGGGTTATGCTGCCCACTTTCGGTCATACAACACCTCAAGAACTTCTCCATAGATTGGGTAACGAAAACTCACCCTTTCCCTTCTCTTTCTAGCATTTCTAAAGTCATTCTCTTGCTTCCCAAACCCTCTTTGGCACAACAAAGGTAGGCTTGCCTCCACCTTGTGCCATTGTGAGGCGTTTGTTTCTTGCTTTTCTTTTCAAGTCATTTTCTTCATTGTTGCCTACACCTTGGGTGAGACATCCCCAATATCGTATGGAAAGATTAGTAATGTGTTTATGATTTGTTTATGCTCACATGGTTTAAAATCTTCTAGAAGTAGATCTCACATTCACATAACTAGTTTTAGATTAAGCCCTTGGGGCATAATCTTACTTACATGCTTTAACCTTTCAAGTTTCATAATACATGTTCTAATGCAATATCACATGGTTTAATGCAATGATGGTGGTTTAAGAAATAATCCTTTTAACTTGCAAATCACTTATCTTTAAGGCCATTTGCCATCATCTAAGTTTGAAGTACATGTGAGGCATGTCTATGGTATAGGGACCCACTCTTATTTCAGCAAGTACTTTTCATTTCTTAGCACACTCTCTTAATGCAATAACATACATGGTTAAGTGATGATAGGTTAAAATAATCTTCTCATTTATTGGCAATTTGTTCTTGTCCTTTCATAGCATTCGTTTCTTTCAAGCTCTTACATGTTTTAATGCTATAATCACATGGTGTAAAGATAACATTTCAATTCATCTTTTCCTTTCAAGTTTTTTACATGTTTCAATGCTGAGATCACATGGTTTAAGAACACTTTCATAGCTGATTTAAGTTTCGGTTTTGACAATTTTTCGTCATTTTAAGGCAACTAAAAGTCATCAAAACACTCTCAAACACATCAAAATACTTAGTCCATAGGGGTAATAACCTATTAGACTTAATAGGACACCTAAATCCACCATCTTCGCCATCTAAACGGGGTTTGAGGAAGGCAACGGAAGGTGCTAGGTCGGGGACGGTCTCACGGTGCACGGCGTCCTTTCCGGGAGTACTCGGATCATTAGGGTTGACCTGTGAAGCTGAGGTAGGCCTCGTTGCCTCACTTCTTGAGCATCCAGCAACCATTTGGTAAATGGGGGAGGAGGATTTTGGTTTGACATTTAGCTAGGGGGTAATTAAAATCTTTAATAATCTTTAAGCAACCTTTAATCCACCTAGTGTTTTAGGCATCACTTTCTTGGGTACATCTTATGATTGTATAAAACATTACTAGCAAACACACATCTCTTTTAATTTCACATTGCAAGTGCATTCCTTCATTTATTTGTCGATTAATTATCTAATTGTCAATCTTTTAAATATTGTGGAGCACTTGTACTTTCAAGCCTTTTATTTATTTGTTAAGTGTTCTTTATGGTGTGATCCTTCAAGAGATAGCGCATCCCATTTGGAGGCATCATCTTGTTGGATCTTGAGTGTTGTGGTTTCCATTGATAAGCAATCCAATAGAGTAAGTGCTATTGGGGCATGCTTGGCTTAATGTGTTGATGATATCCATGCTTTGAAATCCTTTATTTCTTGCACATTAAAACACATGGTTAACTTGCCTTTTTGTATCTTTGTATCTTAGATATTCTTGTATAATCTTATATCTTGCTGTATATCTCTTGCTTATCTTGTTGTAACATTTATCATTCATTATGGGTTGTAAGTATCTAACATTGTTTTGTAACCTTTTGTAATCTTTTGTAATCAAACACCTTTAAACTTTAGTTGACCCCTTTTCCCAATCTTTAGGCACTAGTCTTAGCTGCCCTAGGAAAAGGCTTGCTTCTCATCCTTATTGTTTGCATCTTGCATTTGCTGCCTTTGCATCATAGGTTAGACTCCCCCCAACCTTTAACTAATTAAAACCAACTCCTAAAACATCATGTAAATCACATCTAGAAACTAGGGTCTACCCCCCTTGGCTTCCCTAGGAGTAAGCCTAGACGGAAGAGGTTCAAGTCAAAGTGACAGCGTGGGCTTTGAACCTAGGCATTGTGCCTCCAAGGACACACTAAGTGAGCTGGACTTTGCTCACATTTGCAAGTGTGTATAAGGATGGCAACAAGAGGTTAGGATCAACATCGCTCTTCTCGAAACCCATCTGAAGCAAATATGTGTCAATACATGAATACCAAGCTCTGGGAGCTTGCTTCAGACCATAAAGTGCCTTTCTCAAAAGGCACACGTGAGACTCCCTCTCACTCACCTCGAACCCCTGTGGATGCTCAATGTACACCTCCTCCTCTATAAAGCCATTTAGAAATGTAGTCTTCACATCCATCTGATATATCCTCCAACCCATCTCCGCCGCTATGGCAATAATACTCCTGATCGAGGTGTATCTCGCAACTGGTGTGAATGTCTCATCATAATCGACTCCCTCTATCTGAGAGAATCCTCGCGCCACAAATCGGGTCTTGTGTTTCTCTTGCTGCCATCTGCAGCATACTTGGTTTTGTACAACCACCTGGAAGTCACAACTGACTTCCCCACTAGCCTCTGAACCACCTCCCAAACATCGTTGTGCATAATGGAGTCATACTCCTCCAGCATGGCCTCTCGCCAAACTTGTTGGTCTACTGCCTACGCAAATGTTTGTGGCTCAATATCTGAGATACTCGTCACTAAAGCCAAATAGGATCCAAGCCTCACTGGAGGTTTACTCTCTCTGAATTGTCTCTTGGGCTCTCCTACGTTCTCCTTGGCTTCCTTCAAGGTCTCTTGAAACCATCTAGGTCTCCTCTTCCCTAAAGTAGTCAAAGGAGAAATAAGATCTCCCTGCCTAAGAGTATCTGCCTCAGGTCTAGTCTCAACACTCTGAAACTGGCGTACCAAAAACCTGAGGTTGTTCTCCCTCTGAGACATCAATTAGTGCCTCTGCATCATCCTCCACACTGACTCTTGACTCGAAAGATCTCTGAAAAGCCCTACCCTCCTCAAACCTGACATCTCTGCTTACCACCACTCTCCTCAGTGATGGAATGTAGATCTGGTAGGCTTTGGAAACCTCTGAGTATCCAACTAGAATCCCCTGCTGGGCTGTGGGGTCTAGCTTCGTCCTCTTCTCTGAGGGGACGTGAGAATAGGTCAAGCACCCAAAAATCCTAATGTGCTCAACATCGGGCCTCCTACCAGTGAAGGCCTCCTCAAGAGTCATCTTCCCCAAAATCCTGTGAGGACTCCTGTTCTGCAAATAAACTGCAATAGCACTTGCCTCTGCCCATAAGTAAAGAGACAAACTCTGATCATGCAGCATAGATCTCACTGCACCTGTGATCAACCCGTTCTTCCTCTTAGCAACCTCATTCTGTTGGGGGTTGTAGGGTATGATCATCTGTCTTTTGATCCCAGAATTGGCACAGAAGTCTACAAACTAACTAGAGGAATACTCTCCTCCGTTATCTGACCGCAAGACCTTGATCCTCTTTCCAGTATGGTTCTCCACAAGAGCTTTGAACTCTTGGAACCTCTTGAAGACCTCACTCTTAGTCTTCAGGAAATAGATCTAGGTCTTCCTTGAGTAATCATCAATGAATGTGAGATAGTACTCACGACCACTCAAGGACGCCCGAAACATGGGCCCACACACATCTCTGTGTACTAAATCCAGTACCACAACTGACCTGGTGTCACTGCTGGGAAAAGAAGCCTTGGAAACTTACCAAGCACACACCCTCTGCAAACATCTTGATGCTCTGAACTGAGTTGTGGCACTCCTGTCACAACCTCTCTCAGTCCTCCAAGAGCCCCATGATGAAGGTGAGCCATCCTCCGATGCCATAACTCACATAACTATCTATTGTTGTCGTTACTCACTACCAAGGCATGAAGAGGCTGAAAATTCAATTTGAACAGTTTCTCATCCCTCACTTCAATCATCTGCCCTAAGGTGAGATAGGACCCCTTAGGGTGTATGAAGACCTCTGTCCCTCTGACGGACACCTCAAGACCCCTATCCTGGAGGGTGGAAACTAAAATCAAATTCTTCTTCAGCCCAGGGACGTAGAGAACATCCCTAAACGAAATAGGTGGCATGTCGTCTCTCTGAAAGGTAACAATGCCAATCCCAGCAACTCTGACCAAGGAGTCATCACCGAGAGCAATCTCCATCCTGACCTCTGTGTCTTTGAGATCATTCAAATGCTCCCTCACTCCAGTCATGTGGCTCGAAACCCCACTGTCTATATACCAGATACTGGGTGTTGTGTCAACTGAAGTGCAGCATATGAGGAAAGCACACTCTCTTTCAAACAGAGTCTGAAACTCTGCCTCCTATGTTGTAGCTGTCATACCACCCTTCTTCTTCTTCATGTTGGGACACTGTCCAGCATAGTGCCCCATCTTCTTACAAACAAAACACTTCACTTTGTTCATATCTCTCTTATGCCCACTACTGCTCTCTCCCTGTGACAGGGCCCCAAACTTGGGACCCTGTCAACTTCCCTTGTCGGCCTTCTTCTTTCCCTTTGTCCAAAGAGCAAGGTCATCATCACCCTGCAATGTCTGTTGTTGTCCAGAAGTCTCTGATGTAAGTCTAGTCTCCTCCTGAACGAAATCATCCCATAGTCTCTCCCAAGTGGGCATAATCTCTCTAGCAACAATGCCTCGAACAAATGGACCCCATGGTTTGGTGAAGTTGTTTAAGGTTGTCCTCATCATAGAGTCTGGGTACTATCTCTCTGACAGCTGCAAGCTCATCTCTGATCTGGGTGTATCAGCCAAGGTAAGAAGTAACCGACTCATTCTTGAGCATACGAATGCCCCTGAGTCGATCAAACATAACCATCTTCCAGTTCTTGTTAGAGCTCTGGTAAAGCTCGCATAAAGATGCCCACATCTCAAATGCATAGTCTTTCCCAGTCAAGTGGGGAATGATGTGATTCCTCACTGCATCACACATCGTCCTCTTTGCCTTGTTGTTCCTCTTATTGAACTCTGCTAACAAGACGAGAGTAGTAGCAGGAAGAACAGCAACAGGAGCCTCAACTATATCCCATAGTTCGAGGTCCTCTAAGACAAAGACAATCCTGGCCTTCCAAGGAGACCAATTTCTAGCTCTAGCTAGCCTATCCTCCACATGCATTTGAGATGTTGACATGACTGCCCACTACACTCCCTCTGATGCTACCACTCCAAAGGAACACTGTCTCACTCCTATCAACACAGCTGTGAAAAGAGGTCGTGAAAAAATCAGCCTCACTCCTAGCAACTAGGTGTGAAAAGAGGCTAATCAAATGTCCACCAACTGTCCTACAACTCTCCACAATAATTCTGCCAACAAGCTGCCACTAAACTCTGTCAATGGCTGTCCACAAAATCTGCCCAAAAGATGTCTAGGACTGTCCACAAAATGCTGTCCAAAACTCAACAAAAATCAGCCACCAAGCTCTGATACCATGAAGATTTTTTCCAGGTCCTAACAAGCTACCAACTAGGTCTTTCTTTGACCTCAAGTTGGCTCTAAATTTCAACTGTCAAACAATGTTTTGCTGCTGTTTTATAATAGCAAACTGTTCAGGAACTTCATAGTTGTTTTGTTACGGTTACATAGGCCTTTTAGGTGCTCTAGCATGTAGTTTTTGTCACCAACATGTTAGCACATGCATACCATAAAATATGTAACACACCTAGAGATATTTACTGCTGAAATAATGTTGTTCTAAACACTAGCATACATGAAAATGAACAGAGGTATTTTTGGTCAACATGACCCTGGATAAAAAAACCCCGGGGAAAACCAGTTTGGAATTTAAGTGTATATATGTGGAGAATAGAAGGTGGAATACAACAAGTACATGAAACAAATGAACCTGATACAATAGCAGCTTGTCTCAAGCTACAATACAAGTCCAAGAAGTAGAGATGCGCCCTAGCATGGTGCGCCCTCTTCACAATTGTCCAATCCACTGAAATGAAGCGCCCTTGCTCCCTGAAGCTCTGATGGAGAAACCCTTGCACACAACTCTGAATATGTGAGCTACCTCTCCATTGAAACTGTCCTCAAAGCAATCTGACCACTGCAAGACCTCTCTACTATAAATGCGCCCTCCTCCTCAAGTGTGCCCTCCTCCAAGCAAGAACAACTACCACAAATAACTGAGGGTCTAAGCCTCCATGCTACCTCCATGAAAGGGGGTGCCCAAGCTTTCCTCAACCATAGCCACCATCCTCTCCTCAATGCTCTCTCTCAAACTCTCCAAGTGAACATAAGAGTGAATGAGCTTCTCCTTGCCCTTTACGCCCCTCTTGAACCTCCATAAGGAAACCTAAAACTTGGATGGATGAGATCATCCCATCTCATCTCCGATCAAAGGTTGAGATCATCCCAAAATAATCTCACTCAAAAACCCACTTTGGGTTAAGTTCCCTAAGTTCACTTTATGTCTCCTAATTCACCCACAAAGTGAATTAATAGTCATTTAGGCTAAAATGACCAAATTTCACTTTTGACTTAAATCTCCTAAGTCAAAGTGAAATTAGACATAAAGTACATAGCACTTCCCACTTGTGTTCAGAAGCTCACAAACACAAGGGGATCACTTCCCAAGGTACACAAATCTCAACACAGAGCACGAATCTTGAGGTAAATTACATCGCGATAGTTTCAAAACTTTTCCAGTAAAGCGATTTTTACGGTTTTCACTGATTAAAGTCTTAAACAATACCAATTGTTTTATCTCTTGTTTCATAAACTTTTTGTGAAACAAAAGTGCAAGTGTAATTCCGAACAAAGTGGTGTGATCCTTCAATAATTGTTAAACACATTGGGTTTTAATTAATGTTTGTATGATCGATGGTTGAAATGTCTAATCAGAATCAAATATTAGAAATCCAACCAAATCCTTGGGTGTGTATTGTCATCAGGAGCGGGATTTGAAATTAAATTCTATAAAACCCAAAAGCTTGTATGCCTATTGTCATCAAAGTTTGTTTTAAGCTTTGTATTTCTAGAGCAAATTGTCCTCTCAGTCAAGTCATTGGAGTTTGTATCAACTTTATTCTTCAAGCGCTCTGCTTACAACGTTTCAAAGCCTATTGGTTATAAAGCTCTCATTATGGGTTGAATTTTCAAGTATTGGATAATTTAACTTGAATTTTCTAGGTAAATATTCAGAAAGACCCCCTTTCTCAAGTTTCTCAGTGAAATATCTTTTTGAATTCATTAGCTAAAAGCTATAAAAATGTTTTTTCTATTTAGAGCACAGTTTTTCTTCGTAAAATTGATGAATAAATTGATAAACTATAGATTCTATCGAAAATATGAAATATTTGTGATTTTAATTTCATTTTCAAATTCTCCAGATAGCATGCATCCCCAAAGAACTTCTTCTAGAACTTCAAAGAAATCATCTAAAGGCAACAAACTAGTCACTGAACCTGTGGAGCAATTAGACAATGATATGGAATCTACCCTATAATAGTTTGTCCCTGTCATTCAACTATCTAAGCTAGATATTGAGCCTGTGAGACCAATATATAAAGATATAGAAGCCCCAATTAATGCTATAATCTCCTTTCTTGGTTGGGAAAAAATCTATAGAAGAATTAAGGAATAGGACTACCTCTATGTAGTTCCTCCAAGTGACCCAACAATGAGGAATATTGAGGATATGGTATTCATCAACATTAGAAGATCTCACCTCCACACCATTGCAACAAAACTCCCATAATGCCCTGTTCAGAAGTTGTGGAGTGGATAATCTCTCTCTCTCTCTCTCTCTCTCTCTCTCTCTCTCTCTCTCTCTCACACACACACACACACACGTGCGCACACACATACACACACTAATGTAGATACCAGAACAATAATCAATGATGAAGGAAGATGTGTAGATTCCTATCAAGCCTCTAAGCTTGAGAAATATTACAGATTGCATGAGCATGAGGAACATATGATCACTTTTTTTGTTGAACAATTTCATAAAGAACATGACAAAGAAAATTTTGACTAGCTAGTTGGTCGAGGATAAGAGATTATTTGGAAAATTTGATGGAGTTTATACCATGTTGAACTTAAGAGACCCATATATTTATGCAAAGGCACTCATATGTGGACTTTATGGAGAGCAGAATTGCATTCACTTCAAGATTGGCTGGGTACCTTTGGTACATACCATTATAAAAACTAGGAGTGTTTTTTATCAGGTTGTTATATTATCTCACTCACTAAAACAGAGCCATATATTTATGCAAAGGCACTCATATGTGGACTTTATGGAGAGCAGAATTGCATTCACTTCAAGATTGGTTGGGTACCTTTGGTACATACCATTATAAAAACTAGGAGTGTTTTTTATTAGGTTGTTATATTATCTCACTCACTAAAACAGAGCCATAGATAGGGTACAAAAGGCCAAGTCTAAAACTGAGTTTTTACCTACATTTTACATGGCCTCCCATCCAATGGATATCAAATGTGCTGGTAACCCTTTTCCAGGGTTAAGTTGGAGTTGGAATATGGTTGAAGCTCCAGTACATGTGTACTATCAAGCCAGGTGGGATAACAAATACAAAAAGAATTATGCTCGATTATGTGACCATTTCCTTGCACCCCTATACAGATTAATTTTCTGCAAATAATATCAAGGGCTAAGCAAAGAAGCCATTTGATTCCTCAAAAGTATTGGGAACTGCTATTTGCGGGAGTATTTTACGTATCTAAGAATCTATGGGGTGACTGCTCCTCCCCATATCCTACCAAATAGGCTAATCTTAGGAGAGATTTCCTATCAAACTATTTTACAAGGATTTAATGTCTCACTAGCAAAGGATGCAAGGAAGAGAAACCTTCATCCCTTATAATATGTACATTGGCCATTATGGTTTACTAAATTCCAAACAAGCAAGGCAGTAAAGAAATGCCCTGCTAGAATATAGGTTTCCACAGTGCCAATTCAGGAGACATGATCCCTTGGGTTTAATAGCAAAACACAATGTAATGGTTTGAATCACGTGGCCCTGGGCACACAAATAGAGAGACCATGAATTGTCCTATGAAAATGCTATAACTTAGGAGGAGGTACAACTGAGGCTAAAGTCAAAAATATTTTTCTCCTAACCACAACATGTCTTCTAACGAGCAAATGGAGAGGATATCCGATAAAGTAGAAGATAGCTAAAGCAGAGAGATTGCTCAAGGAGGGGAGAGAAAAGAAAATAGTTGAAGAAGATAGACTTGGGCAGGAGGAAGAGTTGAGGATAAAAGTAGAATAGGAAAGGATAAAGAAAGAGGAAGAGGAAAGATTACTAGTTGAAGCTAAGAAAGATAAGGGGGAGCATGCACAAAAACTACAAGATGAAGCATAAAGAATTAGAAGGGAAGAAAAATAGAAGTTGAAAGAAGAAGCTGGAAGATTGCAAAAGAAAGGCTCGAGGTAGAGGAAAATGACAGACTGGAAGATGAAGCTAAGAAGAAAGAAGAGCAAGATAGACTGGAACAAGAAAAATCAAACTAAGAATAAAATCAAGGAAATCCCACGGAGAATACAGAAAACATTCAAGAACAACAATACCTTGATCAGGCAAAATAACATACAACACAACGAACCAACCCACCTCCTAGTAGTTTCATTGATCTAACTATGGAGGACTTGGTAATTCCCAAGGTAGGTACAACTAAGGGAAAATAAGTTAAAGACACAACTACTGAAACGGAACAAGTTGTCACTCTAGGCAGCTTAGAAAATATATTATCTTGGGGTGAACAAAACATTCATGATCCTCTAGAAGATGTGGCTGACCTAGAGCTTATTGCTTACAACAAAAGAAGGCAAGTCATAGTGAAGCAAACACAAAAGAGAAAGAAAATTGATTTGGATAACATTCTTCTTTGTACTGCAGAAGAGAAAGTCATTGATTCTTTGTACTGCAGAAGAGAAAGTCATTGACATAAGGACGGCTAGACTAGTTGATCTACTTTGTACTGGCATGGCTATATCCCATGCAACAATTGATAAGGCCAAATGAGAGGGAGCTGATATCCCAAATTTGGAGAAGAAAATGTCTTTGTTGTAGAATCATGTGAATTACTATAAAACAACATAGGGATTAGTATACAGTTTTGTGGAATAGGTTTTAGAAGATCAAATAAATACTCAGATTGAAAGAGACTTTTTCTCCAAATCATTCAAACATCAAGAATTGAACTTGTGGTTGTCAATTTTGTATGAAAGAATATTATTTGGAAGGAGCAACAAGGGAAGATTCAACATCAATTGGAGTTTATCAACCAAGTCCAAAAGAGCAGAGGAGAAGAAGATCACCAGATAAGAATGTTGAGTAAATCTGAATTATACAAGATTGTACAAGATACAGGTTACTGGGGAAGGATTTCCCAAGAATATCAAAAACAGATTGAAGAGGAATGGTCAAAAACAGATTGAAGAGGAATGGTTGGCTTGCATTAAGATACGGAATTTTATTGAGGACACAACCACACAGTGCAAGTTACCTTCGCTTGGTCCTCCAGAGAATTTCAACCGAGTAGGTTAGGTTATAAAAAAAATTGAAGAGATACTTCAACATCATGAGCAGGAGATTCAATGCATAGTAACCATCGAAAAGGAGCATCTTCAAAAGTTTCTTCTCAACGAAGTGAGAAAGGCTACTTATCTAAAATGATCATTTCCCAAAATAGAAAACTATATAAAAAGATTTAAAAGAGAGCTTCCTATTTTAAAGGCCCCTAAAAAGCAACATATTTTTCTTCATAGTTAATTATGTAATTAATTATGTAATGAAATTTTTGTAAAATGGGAAAAATATGATAAAGTAGTTAGGGACTCAACCCCAAGTTTATCTGAGGGTTGAGTCAGTGGTTACAATAATCAAGTTTTGTAATTGTATAAATATCAGAATCTAGTGAGTTGTACGGGCTTTTGTCTCTTAGACATACAACTTATGAGTGAATATTGTATCAGAACTATTTCTCATACTCGTATGAATTAAGAAGCCTCATACTCGAATGAATTAAGAAGCCACTTTGTGGGAAGAACATTTTTGCTTAAGGAGAACCATTGGTGCGAGTCAAATACTATGGATTACTCTGCAATTTGTTTTTGCATAATGTCTTGTAAGATCTTTCTTATTGATTTCAAGTTATCTTGATGCAATTCATGAAGTTCTTTTCAATATTTTTCCTTCAAAAAATCTTTTACGCAATTTTCCATGTACTTTTAATTTTCTTTTATGCAAAGATATATTGTGCAATTCCAGTAGTTTTTGTAGAATTCTTTCTTAGAAATTAAAATATTTACAAGGCTTCTTTCCAATGTTTTTGTTTTTGTAAAATTCTTTCTTAGAGGCATGCTAGATATTGGTTTCTTGTATTGGGAGGTCGCCCCCTCTAATGGCTTGGAGAGCACCCTCTCTTGAATGGGGTTGATAAACAAAGTTCTTCCGTCGCAACTTGTTAAGTTTCCACGAATATTTCTAGTTGCATGGTAAGTGGTGGATGTGAGATCATTAACCTTGGGCCATCAAACCAATTATTTCATGGTTAGTGGTGAATGTGAAATCAATAATTTTGGGTCATTGAACCAATTACAGTGAAGATTTCACGCGAGAGAAGTGAGGCTACCAAGATACCAAGATGTGTAAATGCAATCCGTATCAATATAATAGCTTTAATGATCTCTTTATTGGTCATTCAAAAATTAGGAGTATGTTAAATGCAAATTTATTTTAATTGTTATTGGAAGGCAAAAAATTCGAATTCCTTTGATTTGGAGTAGATTATGAGTGGACTAAACCACGCTTGCTGCTTGCCAAGCTATAGGAGAAAAGAGTTAAGCAAGTCCATATGCCCCTTCCTAAAAGGCACAGGCACAGGCACATCAGCCATGTACTAAACCCATGACAACATGTACTAAACCCATGACAACAACGCATGTAAGCGTGTTCACTTGCGAGTCACGTCTCTCACACACACACACATATATATCGGACCATGATTGTTTCTACTCTTTCTATGTGTGGCCACTTTGCTGGCAAATGCTAGAACCCAAAACCTTCAAACTACATTGAACGATCAGCTAACAGTGGCATCAGAAAGCTACAGCTTGCAATAGATGTTCCAGAAATGCAATTGACAGCACTCTCTAGTACTACAAAAGGAGAAAGTTAAGGGACTTTTGCGTTTTCCTTCATTGCTTAGTGAAATAAATGAACTATAAGAGTTGCAAACCGCAATCATTAAAAGATTAGTTGGTAAATATAACAGGATACTAGTGATGCATGTAAAAGCTAAAGCAGAAATACTGTAGGAAAACAAACGCAATGAAAGGAAAGAGCATAGGGAAGAAGCAAATTGTACCATGAGACAGTACGGTACAAACTCCGAAGGTGAGACTTAGCTGAGGCGTGGAACTGGAAGCCGCACTGTATAGTGAAATGATCGACATTGCACAGCCTAATTCTACAGGTGATCTGGCAAGCAAACATAACCAAACCATAAACCCCTGAAAAACACGAATGCATTTTAATAATCTGCGGCGAATTTTCACGGTGTGTATATACCTTGAAAAAGAAGTGAATTTTTGTGGATTTCTGTGGGTACGTAGAAGAGAAGGTCTGGTGGTCGATGGTACATGGCGACCCCCTACAGCTCTGATTGTGTTTATGCCTGAATTAAATAAGGGTCTTGCACACCTCGACAATGCTCCATATGGGGACGCCATTCTTTTTCAGCGGGCGCAAATAAAGAGAAAAGTGCCCGATTAAGTATTATCGACATGATAATATGCAGACCAGTGAAGGGCTTGCTCTTGGTTTTACAGTTAGGCCTTAAGGGTTTTGGCCGATCGTTAAAATTATAGTTTTCTGTTTTCGCTCGTGAATTTGGATATGGTTTTATGATAGTGTGTTGTTTTCGTTAGTGACCTCGAGCGTAAGGAACGTTAGGTTAGCCTTTGGAGGGTCTAAGTTGTATGGAGTCATCATATTTCCTATGTTGACTTCATGTCACAGATTCGGTATAACAATGTTGTGGATTCACAATCGTCGTACCTGAAGGAAACTTGTGGTATGCTAAGCATTGAGAGATCACATAGGTTTTTAGGAATTTGACTCAAATTGACTCCATAAATAGCAAGTCCAAAATGGCTTTGGGTGGTTATGGACTCGAAATGAGGTATTCTAATTGACCATGGACCTATCAAGGAATTTGTGCCCCCAACTAGACCGATGAAGTTAGGAAATTATCTCACATGGGTGCCTCAAGGATCTAACTGAGTTGAACTAACAACCAAGGGCTATAGACTAAGGAGGGAAATGGATCCAAAGAACCCACCTAAGTGCTAGACATCTCAGAGAGGTCCAACATCTAGGCCAAGGTGAGTGGGGGCTCCAAGAAGGTGATCTATCACATTAGAGCAATAGTTGTGAGGTATCATAGCCATGGGGGCTTCACCTTCTTCACCAATATGTTATCATGTTCATTCATAAATGGATTTTAAAATTGTGAAAAATAAAGTCAATATAGTATAGGTATTTTGGGGGGGTGCAAGGTATAGGGGGATTTAGAGGTATTGGGGGTTATAAAAAGGGGCATCTAATAAAAATTAGGGATATCTAGTAAAAATAGGGAGTTTCTTTTATTGGAAAGGTATTAGGAGGGGTGTTCAACAAAAAGATTTTGGAAGCTATTTATCAATATTTAGTGAATGAAATCGGGGGTATTCTTTAATATACCGTGAAATCACATGCTATGTCATAGGTTCACTAAGTGAAGACAATGTGATCATAGCATCATTGGGTGGGTCATATATGCATATGACATAAGAGTGGACTACATAATGCACTAGGTAGGCATATGTAAGCACCCTATTGTAGGGGCTAGTCGGCTATGTCGACTAGATCCACTAGTCGGCTAGTCAAGTCAACTGCAAAAGTCGACTAGAAAAGTCGGTCGAATAGACAATTGAAGTTGACCTACCGAGCAGTTAGACCGGTAACTGTATATCATGTGTGTGTGTGTGTGTGTGTGTGTGTGTGTGTGGCTATGTAATGGAAAGACAAAGGCCCTATGGTATGTGTGAAGCTACAAGGGTGCCCCATGGATCATTATAATGCGAGGCAAGCAACATACAAAAGAGAGAAAAAACAGCAAGCAAGAGATGCATGTCAAGCAAGAATGTCGGGATGGGGGAACAAGTAGGCCAAATTGCTATGTATGAATGATAATGATTAAACCATGAAAACAAGTCTAACTATCATGGGAGTGATATAATAGCTAAATTAGATGATTATAAGCAAGCAAGCCCTAATTAACGTGTTAGTGAAAATAATAACCAAAGCACATAATAAAGCATGGATGAATGAGATGATGGAAATGGTGAGTGAATGAGGGCAAGGGAATGATAACTACACCTATAACTTGTACACATATAACCTATAGGAGAAATATGGTGGTGTAGGTGTAAGCGAAAATGAACGAGGTACCTACATCATAGAGGTCACAAGCTTGCCTCAAGCGAGGAAGGGGTAGTGACACCAACTCTCGAGAGAAGGATAGAGAATAGGCACAAAAGGGAGAAAGAGACAAAACAATGCTAGGGTTGTCCTTCTAAAGGCAAGAGAAGAGAGGTGACAATGTTAGCATAGCGTTAGCAAAGGTAAAAAGTGGCATACACCTGTAAAGAGCCAACACAAGCACGAGAGGTGGCATACACAAGTTCAGGGCATGATGCAAGCAACAAAAGAAGCATACATAGGTTTGGGGTGTGATGTGAGCAACAAAGGTGACATATACTAATATGGTAGTATCACAATCATGATGGTATTATACACTGGCTAAGGAAATAATGTGAATCCCATGTGACATATGATAATCTAGAGACTGCAAACATAGGGACAATGCACATTAGATAAGGACCAAGGGCAAGTAGAAGAAGTGACATACATAGATCTAAGGCATGATGCGAGCAATAGAGTCAACATGCAATAATATAGGATTATTGTGGTCATGGAGGCATCATACATTGGCCAATAACATAGTGTGAGTCCCATGTGATATATAGTAATCTGAAGAGCACAAGCACAAAAACAAAGTACATCAACCAAGGACCCAGTGCACACAAGGGAGGTCACATACATCAACATGGGGTTGACATGGGGTTGATGTGACCATAGAGACAACCTACACTAACATGGAGTTAACACAAACATGAAGGAGACAAATGCAAATAACATATTTGTGAAGGTAAAGGAAGGGAGGGAGGAAACATCAATGATACAAAAGGGTTTCTACAACTATAGGCTACACAAGCTTCCCATTGAAGGTGACATATGAGGAAAAAGTTCAAGGAATAGATAGCTAATCTTTACTAGGGGGTATTTTCAAATAGGGTTATACATGAGAGAACAACCTAGAAGGGATCAAGCTACCAACAATGCGACCAAAGCAAAGGCAGGAGAGAAGTAAGGGAGAGGGGCAAGGCTTATGTTGGTAAGGGAAAGAGGAGAAGGATGTAAAAGAGCACAAGGATCTAAGAGGAAAGGAAGGCGAGGGGGAAACCAAGGAAGACTAAGTGTTATCGCGGTAGGAGATGGTCGACGACGATGATAGAAGGTCCAAGATAGCACCACAAAAGTCCCATTTGGGATGGGGTTTCACTCAACTTAGTAAATCCATGTTAAAATATGGCACCCTTCTGGAGTTAGCAAATGTCATCTCAAACCATGAGTGAAAGGTTGAAAAAAAGGAAAGCGGAAAGGGAAGGAGAGGAAGAGGAGGGGATTCCTCGAGTAAGTGGATACAAGTGTGAAGGGGAAGGAAGGGAATGATCAAATGATCCAAAATAACTTATAGGAGGCATACCTTCTAGGAGAAGGTGGACAATAGGAGGGATGAGGAGACAACAATGCATCCAAGGGAGTTAACTACTCATTACATTTAAGATATTTTAGAGAAATTTGTCCATTGAATAGCTATGAAAAGACCATGACAACCCCCTTGATAGTCCCAAAATGCTTGACCACAAAGGTTATGGTGGTGTGCAAGAATGTTGCATAAAGAGGGAAACATACATAGATCTAAGGCATGATGTGAGCAACAAATGCAACCTGCATTAATCTAAGATTATTGTAGTCATGGGCGCATCATACACTTACCAAGAACATGACATGAGTCCCACGTGATATATGATAATTCTAAGAAGATGAGCACAAAAGCAACATACATCAACCAAGAAACAAGTGCACGCAGGGGTTAAAAATCACTTCATCCGTGACACACAATAAAGTTTAAAAGAACTCTGACGCGTTTTGTTTTTGAAAATAAAAGTTGCCTTCGATCATCAGAGCACAAATCAAACTTTACCCCGATGAAATTTTCTTAAATGTATCGATCAAAAGATTAGATTTTCCTTGATAGCACATTCATCAGAATAAAAAAATAAACTCTGTCTCGAACACAAAGTTAAATATTGCTCTAACACAAAGTTCAAAATTGCTCCGATGAGAATTGTTCATTGCAATTCTTGGCTTTTTGCTTCTAATAAAGTTTTAAAAAAAAGTGCTCCAATTAAAATTTCATTTCCTACTCGACAAAGTAGAAGTATAGATATCCTCTGATCATTGGAGTGACTATCCAACTTTCAAACAAAGCACGAATCTTGAGGTAAATTACATTGCAATAGTTTCAGAAGTTTTCCAATAAAAAGATTTTTACGGTTTTCACTAATGAAAGTCTTAAACATTACTGATTGTTTTATCTCTCGTTTCATAAATTTTTTGCGAAACAAAAGTGAAAGTGTAACTCCGAACAAAGTAGTGTGATCCCTCAAAAGTTGTTAAACACATTGGGTTACCATAAATGTTTGTATGATCGATGGTAGAAATGTCTAATCATAATCAAATATTAGAAATCCAACCAAATCCTTGGGTGTGTATTGTCATCATGAATGGGATTTGAAGTCAAATTCTATAAAATCCAAAGCTTGTATGACTATTGTCATCAAAGTTTGTCTTAAGCTTTGTATTTGTGGAGCAAACTATTCTCCAAGTCAAGTCATTAAAGTTTGTATGATTCGAAATGGATATGAAGTAAAGAACGGATAAGACTCTGTACCTGCAAAACAAATTGACAATCAACCAATATTATGTAAAAACATGTAAGGCTAACATTGAATAAACCAAATAAGGATGTAAGAGAAAAGTTAAAGAAAAATGATTAAAAAATAAGGAAACGAATAGGAGAAAAGGCTAAGGAACGGGAAGTGAAGAGCCATGGTTGTTGGCCTTCTCTTACCCCCTAGATCTCCCCATTTCTTCACTCTCAGTCATTCTCTAATGGATTTTGGATAGGGAGGAGGAGAGCATTGTATCTGAAATTGCAGAAGAAGAATATTGAGCACCATCGAAATAGGGTTTCCCAATTTGGGTTCGAGGGTAAAAAAAAATCATGTATCATTGAGTTGTTTTTCCTTTGTGTGCTATGGTTAAATTCGATGTTGTATTTCATGGAGTATGTTGGTTATATTTTTAAATGGCTTCTTTGTTTCTTAATGAGTGGAGGTAGAGTTACTTCTTGCATATTTTTTTATTTACTGTGTGTGAGGTTTTCACAAAGATTACTAGTTAAATGGTGCTTACCCAACAACTAGTTAATCTCCATCATTGAATGTATTGGGCGAGGGAATATCCATGGTCATCTTTTCATAGTTGTTGGAGAACTTGCTAAAACCATATTTCTCTCTCTTTGGATTCGCTCTCTCTCTAGGGCGAATTCTTATTGTTTAGTTGATGAATTGAAGTGCCCACATATTGTTTTCTCTTTCTAGTCATGTGAAACCATTAGAGGGTCATTTGCTTTGTTGTTGGGCGCATCTAATCCTGGCTAGGTCCTTTTTCTTTTTTTCCAAGCCATTTTTGAGAGATGGACGTCCATCGTTTCATTTATTTGCTACCCACGACTTGGTATAGTTATGTAATAGCCCCCACGACCTCACTCTATTGTTCAACATTACCCATGAATTATTTTCACTATCTAAACTACACACTACTTCACACTAGCAGTTGGGCATACCGCCCATTATTCCCTTGTTGCTCAACGTGCCTACACTCAAATTCTAACAATTAGATAAGCCATGCCTTGTTTCTTGTTGTCCAAATATTTGAGTGTGGACTCTAGCCATAGGAGAGACCCCACGTGCTCCCTCTTCATTGTCCAAGTGCAGTGTGTGAAACCCAGCTCGTGGAGAAGCCACACTATTCTTTATTTTTAGTTTGACATGTGAAAAATCTAACCCTAGTTCTCTGAGCGTTTGGTGTAATGCCTCAACATTCCATGCCCTAAACCTGTCTCCAAGGCGATCCAAGGATTCCCTATTTTCTACCTGGATGCCACACGATTCGACACTTTGGGTTAGTTATAACCTCTGCTCTAATTTCCTCATTCACTCGTGGTCCAAATGTGGCATTGAGCGTCCACCTTGATAGCTGGTGCATATTCCCTATTGCTCACACATTTCACGACTCAATTTGACGTGTAACCCTATGCTAGAAATATAACAATGCTTCTATGCAGGAGAGTTGGCCATATGGAACATAATTCACATGGTTTGAATGAAGTGTGGATAAAGAATGATTGGGAGACAAAGAACCCTATGCAAAAGTTAGAGCCGAAACTGAGATGGAGACAAGAAAGTTAATTCTGCATAGGGTCCGTGTTGGTGAAGCAAGTGGGTTATAAGTCCCTCGTTTACATATCATTGTATAAACTTTGTTCTTCAAGTGCTCTACTTACAATGTTTCAATGCCCATTGGTTATAAAGCTATCATTATCGGTTGAATGTTCAAGTATTGGATTATTTAACTTGAATTCTCTATGTAAATGTTCAAAAGACCCCCTTTCTCAAGTTTCTCACTAAAATTTCTTTTTGAATTAACTAAAAGTTGAATAAAAATGTTTTTTTCTATTTAGAGCATGGTTCTTCTTTGTCAAATTGCTAAATAAATTTATAAATTATAGATTCTATAGAAAATATGAAATATTTGTGATTTTAGTTTCATTTTCAAATGCTCTAGATAACATGCATCCCCAGAGGACTTCCTCTAGAACTTCAAAGAAATCACCTAAAGGCAACAAACTAGCCACTAAACCCATGGACCAATTAGACAATGATATGGAATATACCCCAGAATAGTTTGTCCCTATAATTCAACAATCTAAGCTAGATATTGAACCTGTGAGACCAATATATAAATATATAGAAGCCCTAATTAATGCTCTAATCTCCTTTTCTGGTTGGAAAAAAATCTATATGATAATTAAGAAAGAGGACTACCTTGATGTGGTTCCTCCAAGAAACCCAACAATGAGAAATGTGGAGGATATGGTGTTCATCAACATTAAAAGATCTCACCTCCACACCATTGCAACAAAACTCCCATAATGCCTTGTTAAGAAGTCGTGGATTGGATAATCACACACACACTAATGTAGATACCAGAACAATAATCAATGATGAAGGAAGATATGTAGGTTCTTGTCAAGCCCCTGGGCTTGATAGATATTACAGATTGCATGAGCCTGAGAAACATATGATCAGTTGTTTTGTTGAACAATTTCATAGAGAACATGACATATAGAAAATATTAACTAGTTGTTCGATCAAGGATAAGAGATTATTTGGAAAAACTGATGGAGTTTATACCATGGTGAACTTAAGAGACCCATATATTTATACAAAGGCACTCATATGTAGACTTTATGGAGAGCAAAATTGCATTCACTTCAAGGATAGTTGAGTACCTTTGGTACATATGATTATAAAGACTAGGAGTGTTTTTAATTAGGTTTGTACATGTTATCTCACTCACTAAAATAGAGTCATTGATAGGGTACAAAAGGCCAAGTCTAAAACTGAGGTTTTACCTACATTTTACATGGCCTCACATCCAATGGATATTGTATGTGCTAGTAACTCTTTTCTAGTGTTAAGTTGGAGTTGGAATATGGCTGAAGCTCCAACACATGTGTATTGTCAAGCCATGTGGGATAACAATTATGCTCGATTATGTGACTGTTTCCTTGCACCCCTATATAGGTTAATTTTCTACAAAGAATGTCCCAGGCTAAGCAGATAAGCCATCAGATTCCTCAGTAGTATTGAGAACTAGTATTTGCAAGAGTATTATACTTATATGAGAACCTATGGGTTGATTGCTCCTCCCCATCTCCTTCCAAAGTGTGTTCCAAATAGGCTAATCTTAGGAAAAATTACCTATCAAACTATTTTACAAGGATTTAATGCCTCAATAACAAAGGATGCAAGGAAGAGAACCTGCATCCCTTATAATATGTACATTGGCCATTATGGTTTACTAAATTCCAAACAAGCAAGGCAACAAACAAATGTCATGCTAGAATACAGGTTTCCATAGGGCCAATTCAGGAGACATTATCCCTTGGGCTTAGTAGCAAAACACAATGTAATGGTTTCAATCACATGGCCCTATACATATGAATAGAGTGACCATGAATTGCCTTATGAAAATGCTATAACTTAGGAGGAGGTACAATTGAGGATAAAGTTATAAGATTTTTCTCCTACCCACAACATGTCTTCCAATGATCAAATGGAGAGGATAAAGTAGAAGATATCTAAAGAAGAGAGATTTCTCAAGAAGGAGGAGGAAGAAAAGAAAATGGTTGAAGAAGAGAGACTGAGGTATGAGGAAGAGTTGAGGATAAAAGTACAATAGGAAAGGATAAAGAAAGAGGAAGAGGAAAGATTACTGGCTAAAGCTAAGAAAGATGAGAAAGAGCATGCACAAAAACTACAAGATGAAGCATAAATAATTAGAAGGGAAGAAGAAAAGGAGTTGAAAGAATAAGCTGGACGATTGGAAAAAGAAAGGCTTGAGGCAAAGAAAAATGATAGATTGGAAGAGGAAGCCATGAAGAAAGAAGAGCAAGATATGTTGGAACAAGAAAAATAAAACTAAGAAAAATATCAAGGAAATCCCACAGAGAATACCGAAAACACTCAAGAACAACAACCGCTTGATCAAACTCAAGAACAGACAACACAATAAACCAACCCACCTCCTAGTAGTTTCATTGATCTAACTATGGAGGACTTGGTAATTCACAAGGCAGGTACAACTAAGGGAAAATAAGTTAAAGACACAACTACTGAGATGGAACAAGTTGTCACTCCAAGCAGCCTAGAAAATATATTATCTTGGGGTGAACAAAACATTCATGATCATCTAGAAGATGTGGTTGACTTAGAGCTTATTGCTTACAACAAAAGAAGGCAAGCCGTAGTGAAACAAACACTGAAGAGAAATAAAATTGATTTGGATAACACTGTTCTTTGTACTATTGAAGAGAAAGTCATTGAGATAAAGAGGGTCGGGCTAACTGGTCTGCTTTCTACTAGCTTGGCTATATCCCATGCAACAATTGATAAGGCTAGATTAGAGGGAGATAATATCCAAAATTTGGAGAAGAAAATATCTTTGCTAGATAATCAGGTGAATTACTACAAAACAACATAGGGGTTAGTATATAGTTTTGTGGAATAGGTCTTAGAAGAAGATCAAATAAATACACAGATTGAAAGAGACTTTTTCTATAAAGCATTCAAACTTCAAGAATTGAGCTTGTAGTTATCAATTTTGTATAAATAAAATATTATTTGGAAGGAGCGGTAAGGGAAGATCCAACATCAATTGGATTTTATCAACCAAGTCCAAAAGAGAAGAGGAGAAGAATATCACCATATAATAATGTTGAGTAAAAATGAATTATACAAGATTGAACAAGATACAGATTACTGGGAAGGATTGTCCATGAATCTCAAAAATAGATTGAAGAGGAATGGTTGTCTTGCATTAAGATATGGGGTTTTATTGAGAACACAACCACACAATGCAAGTTACCTTCACTTGGTCCTCTAGAGAATTTCAACCCAGTAGGTTAAGTTATGAAAAAAATTGAAGAGATACGTCAACAACATAAGCAGGAGGTTCAAGGCATATCAACCATAGAAAAGAAGCATCTTCAAAAGTTTCTCCCGAACAAAGTGATAAAGGCTATTTAGCTAAAATGTTAATTTCCCAAAATAAAAAAATATATTAAAAGATTTAATAGAGAGCTTCCTATTTTAAAAGGCCCCTGAAAAGTAACATAATTTTTTCTCATAGTGAATCATGTAATTAACATTTTGTAAAATGGGAAAAATACGATAAATAAGTAGTTAGGGACTCAACCCCAAGTTCATGTAAGGGTCAAAGTGGCTACAATAACCAAAATTTTTAATTGTATAAATATTAGAATCTAGTGAGTTGTATGGGATTTTGGCTCTTAGATGTACAACTTATGAGTGAATATTGTATCAGACCTATTTCTCATACTCGTATGAATTAAGAAGCCATTTGGTGGGAAAAACATTTTTGCTTAAGGAGAACCATTGGTGCATGTCAAATACTGTGGATTACTCTGAATTTGTTTTTGCATAATGTCTCGAAATATCTTTCTTATTGATTTCAAGCTATCTTGATGCAATTCATGAAGTTCTTTCAATATTTTTCCTTCAACAAATGTTTTAGGCAATTTTCCATGTACTTTTAATTATCTTTTATGGAAAGATATATTATGCAGGTTCAATAGTTTTTGTAGAATACTTTCTTAGAAATTAAAATATTTACAAGGTTCATTTCCATTGTTTTTCTTAGTAAAATCTTCAAAGTATTTTTCTGTGTTTAGTTAGATTGTGTTTTTCTCCATTGTTTTTCTTAGTAAAATCTTCAAAGTATTTTTTTGTGTTTAGTTAGATTGTGTTTTTCTAGAAAGTTATTATGATACATCAAATATTTCCTATAGAACTATTTCTTGGGATTAAATGAGTTATGATTATCTTTCCTTTGCTGTAATGAAAGCTAACTTTCACAATAATATTTCTTTTCTATTTTAATAAATAATATTTCACTTTTATAGTTTGTTAACTTATAGAAAACTTAAAAGATAAAATACAAAGTAAAGCTCATTGAAAGGCTACTGGGCCATAAATCGAGAGGATCATTCCACACTAAATAGGGGAGAGTCTAATTGGGCCTATCTGATAGGTTTAATCCCTATTGTTGAAACTTGGGCATTCAAACACATCAACAAAATTGGCTCTAGAAAGAGGGCTTGAATTTGTATGGTTGATTTAGTTCCCAAAACTGGATCATCTACAAACAATCCATAAGCACACATCGAAGTTCCAAATCCTGAAACATCCCTCGAACATTCAAATTCTTGAGATTTGGAAAATTTTGAACAAGATATTGATATTGAATTACCATACGTAGTATCAAATGAGGATGTTAATGCTTTTAGACTTATAACCTAGGCATACACTAGGAAAATTGGTGTTTTTCCCATTGCTCCTTTACTTACTCGAAGAAGGAATACTATGCAAGGAGTTATTCAAACTAGGGAACAAACCTTAGTTCACAGTGTAGAGGATTTAGTTGAGCTAACTTTACAAGAAATTTGACAACCTCTAGACTCAATTCCTCCAACTCCAAACCCTACAACTACTCCTATTGTAACTAAGGATTTTGAAATTTACACAAAACTCGTATACAAGTTTTGTCTTCTTAGATATGGTGCACAATCAAAACCAAAATCAACCTTGGTTACCCTGAAATGATTTAGCATTGCTCGGGAAAATGAACAACATACCCAAACACCCTAAGTGCTTACTACTAAAGTATGATCATGATATTTTTGGTCCTCCAAAGGATCATATAATTTTTTTTATCCTGGCCATCAAATTGATGGATGTGCAACATGAAGATATGGAGTGTACATTTTTCCCTTATACTTTTGAAAACGAAGCTTCCACTTGGTACTTTAATGTACGAGTTGGGTCAATCACCAGTTTGGGTGATTTTCAAAAGGCCTTTTTTGATATATTAAGGGAAGAAACCACCACTGGAGCCTTAATGAATGAACTTTTTTCACTAGTTATGGGTCCAAAGGAAAGAGTTAAGGATTTAAACCAAAGGTTCACTACTTTCGTCAACAAGTTTAAGACAAAAATAGAACCTACCCAAGAACTTCAATTTTAAGTTTACGTGAATGCTCTAATAGCCCTTATTTCCATGTTCATCAAGTGAGTAGGAGAGAACACTTTAGCATTAAACTTTGAAGAGGCAAAGAAGGTAGAGTTCGAGATGATGGGTTATAAAGAAAGCCATGATGCATTTGTTAAAAAGGAAATTGTTAAGCTAAACAAGAATGTAATCTTACCTAGACCACAACCTAAAGCAACTATAGAGGCTAAGGAAAATGATACTGTGGACATGGATAGTTTATAGAGAATGATTAAGCATGTAAAAAATGAAGTCATTGACATTAAAATAAATATTGGAGAGGGTACCTCAACCCAACGACCATACAAACCCTTCTTTAGAAGACCTATTGCTCAAAAGCCAATTGAACCCCCACTAGAAAACTTGGACATTGATTTAGAGGGGGTAACCATGGATAACTTATGGAATTACCACCAAGCTAACCATTCAAAGAAATCATGTCCTTAGTGGATAAATGCCATGAGTTTGGTAGCTAACAATTTTTTGGATGGATGTATTCATCCAGATGGATGTCGGTGGCCTCCCACTATTCCAACTGGCTCATTTTCGTAGTTTTCCATTTTGGTAGTTTTTTCCCTACTTTTCGGGTCCTTGACTTGCGGGGTCGTTTTGAGGCCCTGAACAATGTTTTTTAGGGCTCGCCACAATTAGAATGAACTTTGATAAATAACATCAAAATGTGTACTCCTCGGATAGACCTTTCCAACGGGCCATCGTGTGCCTAAAACAAAGATCGTATGCAAAAGTTACGACCCTGGGAAGTTGATGTACTAACTTACCCAAACGAGGCCCACATGACTTTTGGCGCTTCATCTCCTAGGGTTAGGTTTTTTGGATGTCTAGGGTTTTTGACATTCCTGTTTATTGTAAAAAGGCCTACAGAGCCTCATTGTAATCATCTTCTTGCGAATGAGCGCAACCGTCACATCTCTTCTCAGAGGTAAGCCACCACCATTCTAGCAAGATTGTTTCCGCAACATTTTACAGTTTCAACTTATTTCCTTATTGAATAGAAACCAATTTTACTATATATCTGTTATTTTGTGTTAAGCATCTTTTGATAATAATTTGTATTCATTTCGTTCTGCAAATATATTATGGATCATGTATCCAAACAAAAGAACCTAGTGAGCAACTAGAAGGAGAAATAGAGGAAGAGGATGAGGAACAACCTAATGAATCAATTGTGATTCTCTAGGACATGTTCCCTAGTTTAATATGGTTGAGGAAGATATAAATGTCCAAAGTGATTACAATCTTAGGAGTAAGGGACCAATCAGGCCGAAACTACCAATAAATCCTCAAAATCCTAAAAGGTGATCTTGATTCCCTTCCTATCAATGGCCAGATCCTCAAGATGTATTTCATTTGATTGTTTAAGAAAGACAATCAATTGTATATATTTTGGTTTTTGTTTCCTTTTACGCTTTTGATTTGATTTTGTATTGAATTTTTATTTCTATTAGTTAGAATATTTTGATCTTTCTATGATTTTTGCAATCAACCTTTCGTATTTCACTTTTTATTTTGAAGGAATGTTGAGATTTAAACATCTAGCGAAAAACATGAGTCTTTCTTTAATGTTTCTTATCTTTGTTCTTTTATCAAAAGTAGAGTAAGTTGGTTATAGTTGAACTAGGAGGCAAAAAATAACTCATATTTTCTCCCACTTGAGACTTTGGAAATATTCAATACTTTTGTTGATGAAGCAATTGGATCTGTCTAATAGGGAATGTTCAATCATAATCATAACCATCATGATTCTAACTTTTGTAAGGATGTGAGTTTTACTGATGTTACTTTTCCCTGGGAAGGAAAACCTTAATGCCTCAGTACTTGATTCATCTCTTCACAAACATATATCATCCTCTAAGAGTTGACAAGGCTATTGTCTCACCTTCTTCTCTTTCATTAAAAACTTATAAAGTATATATAAGAGAAGGAAAGAAAGAAAGAAAAAAGAGAACCTTCTAAAAGGTCAACTTCTATTCAAGGAAGAGGATTGAACAAAGGTGAAACATGTTTTATGAAGGAATGCAGATAACTCTGTTGGGGCTATGGATGTTCGCTAGAAGTGGAGCAAGATCCAAAATATTGGGGTGTCTCCGTCGAGGCTATGGATGCTCACAGGTAGTGGAGCAACACCGAAATAATGATAAAGTAATTTGGGGATATACATAAATATTTCCCAAATAGTGAAAAGGTTGCAAAATTTATACTCCCCATTTGAGCTTAATTCATGTTTCAATCAATAAATTCTCATTCTCATTGGTTAAAAACTAAGTACTTTACATCAAGATAAAGAACCAATCTAAGGTTTTTGAAGAAAATATATGAATGCTTTTTTGTTTCTAAGTTTTTATCTAACTCATACTTAACTTGAAATTGAGTTTGATTTCTACTCAAGCGCATGTATGCAAAGATGCTAGATTCTCCCAACAAATTACCATTTGTTGAGACCTCAACACACCCTAAAAGTCATAGTCTAAATGGCTTTTCTTCGACAATATTTTCTGGGGACATTTGCTCTAAATCCGACGAGAAATTGTTAGATTCGCAGATTTGAGTGATTATTTATGTATAATCCGAGTGCCCCAAGGGGTTTTCAGCATGCTAAATCCATTTTTGCATTCATAAATGGATTTTAAACAACAAAAAATAGTGATTTCGTGCATATTTATGTCGTTGGATTACAACCAAAAAATCCATTTCATAGAAGAGTTAGACGACACCCATCCTCAAATTTTCAATGAAAATTTGGGTACCACTTTATTATTTTCCTTTGAATTGTGGTTCCTTTCTTTATAAACTCATTTTTTTTCTAAGTTTGATGAAGTTTCATGCTAAACAAGTTTTCATTTTGATTAGTCTTCTTTCTACAAAAAACCCCAAAAAATTCTAAGTTAAAAAGTTCATCAAAAAAGTCTTTTGAAAATCTCATCGGAGAAAAGTTTTACTTTCATCAGAGTAACTAGTCAACTTTGTACTCCGATGAAAGTTAAATTTTACTCTGACACGCTTTATGCATTGGAGTTAAGTCCAAACTTTCATTTGTGAAAAGTTAAAAATCACTATGATCAAGATGCATGATAAAGTTTAAAAGAACTCTGGTGTGTTTTTTTTTAAAGTACAAGTTGCCTCCAGACATTGAAGCACAAATCAAACTTTACCTCGATGAAAAGTTTTAAAACACATCGATCAAAAGTTTAAAGTTTCCCTAATAGCACATTCATTGGAATAAAAATATTTTTTTCCCCAATGCAAAGTTAAATATTTCTTCGACACAAAGTTCAAATTGCTATGATGAGAATTGTTTGTTGTAGTTTTTACATAAGGTCTCCACTTAGTGAACCTATGAAACAACACATGCATTCATGGGATATTAAAGTACACCTCTAATTTCACTAGATGTTGATAAATACCTCACACAATACTTTTGTTGAACCCCTCTCCCAATACATCCTTCCAAATAAAAAGCCCTATTTTTACCAGATACCCCTTTTATACATACCATACCCCGCATCACCCCCCTCCCAAATACATGGAATATATTAACTCTATTTTTCACAATTTGAAAGCCCCCTTTATGAATGAACATGATAAGATATTGGTCAACAACGTGAAGCCCCCGTGAGTTTTTAGTTTTTTGCTTATGATAAAGTTTTTTAAAAAAGGAACTCCAATTAAAATTTCATTTCCTATCCAATGAAGTAAAAGTCCAGATATCCTTCGATCATCGAAGTGATTATCCAAGTTTCAAACTAAGCATGAATCTCGAGGTAAATTACATTGTGGTAGTTTCAAAACTTTTCCAATAAAGCGATTCTAATGGTTTTTTATGATTAAATTCTTAAACAATACCAATTGTTTTATCACTCGTTTCATAAATTGTTTGCGAAACAAAAGTGAAAGTGTAACTCCAAACAAAGTGGAGTAATCCCTCGATAATTGTTAAATGCATCGGGTCACCATTAATGTTTGTATGATCGACGATTGAAATGTCTAATCAAAATCAAATGTTAGAAATCCAACCAAATCCTTGGGTGTGTATTGTCATAAAGAGTGAGGTTTAAAATCGAATTCTATAAAACCTAGAGCTTGTATGCCTATTGTCATTAGAGTTTGTTTTAATCTTTGTATTTCTAGAGAAATTTATCCTCTATTCCAATTCATTGAGGTTTGTATCAACTTTGTTCTTCAAGTCCTCTGCTTACATATATTCAATGCCCAATTGTTATAAATCTCTCATTACTAGTTGAGAGATCCAAAATGGTGGTGGAAAGGCCTTTGGAAGACCAAATGCCCCCTGAAAACTCGAATCTTCATGTGGTGTCTTCTTGAAAACAAAATACCAACCTGGGATAAGATGAGAAAAAAAGATGATTGAAGGCCCAGGATGGTGCTCTCTCTATAGGAATGTCGAGGAGACAGTATGTCATCTATTTATCTCATGTTCTTTTACATAGTAGGTCTAGAAAGAATGCACCTCTATTACAAATAAAAATTGTTCTTGGAGGGGTGCTTCTGTTGAGGAAGCCTGGAGATCTTAGACTTCTGATTTGGGTAAAAGGACAATAAGAGCTCTTCCTCTTATTGTATGTTGAAGGGTATGGCTTGCAAGAAATGCAACAATTTTTCATGTCAAGGCAGTCCCCCCTGAAGGAATTATTGCACAAGGACTTAGTATCTTGGAACACTTCCCTCAAGTGAAAGACTCTCCTCCTATTAGAGCTATTCACGAGGAACAAGTGGACAAAAATGTTCCATGGGACTTTTTGGTTGGAGCTTCACAGAACAATGGCCAAGCTTGTGGAGGTGGAGCAATTATCTTCTTATCTGACTCCCACTACTTTAAGATTAAAACAGGCCTTGGACTTGGCACAAACAACTATGCTGAACTCATGGCCTTAAAACTGCTCAATCTTTTTTCTAGAGAAAAGGGGGTGAATTCATTGCAATTTTTTGGTGATTAGTTGAATGCAGTAAATTGGACCAGGAAACTTCAAAGATGCCATAACATTATGCTAATTCCTTTGATTGAAAAAATAGACATAATTTTAAACAGTCTTGACTCCTTTTCCATTCGCCATGTTTACAGAGAACGAAATATTGATGCAGACATACTTTACAAATCTGGCTTAGAGATGGTTTTTGGGACTTGGCCAATTCAGGAATTCAAGGATGGGGCTTGCTCTAGAGCTCCTCACACTCCTTTCATCTAGAAAGGACAATCTCTATTTACTGGACACTTTGTCAGACAGTTTTGTGCATATATGCATATTTTTTTCTCTTCATAGATGGACTTGTATATTTAGTTCCAACACACACACACACACACACACACACACACACACACGCGCGCGCGCGCGCGCGAGCATGGTTTTTCTTTTTCAAATTGTTCAATAAATTTATAAACTATAGATTTTGAAGAAAATATGAAAGATTGTGTATTTCAATTTTATTTTCAAATTATCCAGATAACATGCCTCCCCGAAGGACTTCCTCTAGGACTCTGAAAGAATCACCTAAAGGAAAAAAAAAAAAACCAGTAACTGAACCTATGGAGAAATTAGACAATAATATGGAATCTACCCCATAACAACTTGTCCCTATAATGCAACTATCTAAGCCAGATATCGAGCACGTGAGACCAATATGTAAAGATATTGAATCCCTAATTAATGCTCAAATACCCTTTCTTAGTTGGGGATAAATCTATAGGAGAATTAGGGAAGAGGACTACCCTAATGTAGTTCCTCCAAGTGACCCAACAATGATGAATGCTGATGATATGGTGCTCATCAACATCAAAAGATTTGACCCCCACACTATTGCAGTTGGAACTCCTATAATTCCTTGTTTAGAAGATATGGAGTGGATAATCACACACACTAATGTAGATACTGGAACAATCATCAATGATAAATGAAGATGTGTAGGTTCCTATCAAGCCTCTGAGCTTGAGAAATATTACACATTGCATGATCTTGAGAAACACATGATCACTTGTTTTGTTGAAAAGTTTCATAAAGAACATGACATAAAGAAAATCCTGACTAGTTGGTGGGTTGAGCATAAGATATTATTTGGAAAAACTGATGGAATTTATACCATGGTGAAATTAAAATACCCATATATTTATGCAATGGCACTTACATGTAGACTTTATGGAGAGAAAAACTGCATTCACTTCAAAGTTTCTTGGGTACCTTTGGTAAAGACCATTATCACAATTGGGAGTGTTTTAATTAGGATACATTATTATCTCACTCACTACACATAACTGTAGATAGGGTACAAAAGGCCAAGTCTAAAACTGAGGTTTTACCTACATTTTACATGCCTTCCTATCTAATGGATATCATATGTGTTAGTAACCCTTTTCTAGGGTTAAGTTGGAGTTGGAATATGGATGAATCTCCAGTACATGTGTGCTATCAATCCATGTGGGATAATGTTATGGTCAAATTCCTTAAAAACAATAAAAAGCCAATGAATTGCAGTCCACTTCGAGGGGGAAACCTCATTTTACAAATACAATTTGAGATGTAATAAGATGATCCATATATATATATATATATATATATGAGACATGAGGGGTACAATTATGATGAGAGGGTGTAATGAAGGGTTCCAACCAACCTGCACATATAACACTACAAATGTAATAATTCAATATCTAGGGCTTAATAAGGGGTTTTATACATAACATGGGGCTTTGTCTAGAGTTTAACATGCCCCTCCCTTTCAAACAAGTGTTGTCCTCAACACTTGACTAACCACAAGTGCTTCTGCACGAAGAACTAATCTTCCCATGTCGTCTCTTCCATTAGTAGGCTCTTCCATTTGATGAGGTACTCTGTAATTGCTTGATTTCTTAGCTGCTTAATTCTTGTTTCAAGGATTGTTTCTGGATCTAGTATGATTTTCCCTTCTTCATTGATCTTTGGTAAAATAGTTTGGATTGGGATCTTTTTGCCTATGACCTTGTTTAAGCAAGACACGTGGAAGACTTGATGTACACACGATGATGGAGGAAACTCCAATTTGTAATCCATATTTCGAATCCATTGCAAAATCTTATAGGGGCCATGATATTTGGGTGCTAATTTATTGTCCTTATTTTGTTGCTTGAGGGACATATGTTGGTATGGTTGTAGCCTCAAAATTCCCTTTCACCGCGATGTTGATATGCTTGTTGTTTTATCGTATTTTGTGTCGTAACCAAGTTGCCCTTCAATAGTTTGAGGACCTCTTATTGGTTCCCTATGTATTATGTTTCAAGGGTGATTTAATGGATGGAGGATGATATCCATAAAGTGTTAGAAATGGGGACATTTTTTATGAAGTATGGAAGAATGTGTTGTACCACCATTCTGCCAAGGGCAACCACTTGACCATTTGAGTATGTTTATTAGATGTAGAGCAATAAAGATATCCTTCTAAACATTTATTCACAATCTCAGTTTTTCCATTAGATTGAGGGTGGTAAGATGAGTTGTGAGCCAACTGAGTACCCAAATAAGAAAATAATTCAGTCCAAAAATTTCCAGTGAAAATTGGATCTCTATCACTTACAATAATCTTTGGGACTCCCTGTAGATTTTGAACTATTTCCATGAATGTTGTGGCTAATGTACTTGCTTTAAAAGGATGAGAAAGAGAGCAAAAAAGGGCATACTTTGTCAGTCGATTCACTACTACCATGATGATAGTATTTCCTTTAGATTTGGGTAAACCTACAATAAAATCCATTGAAACTTCTTCCCAACATTGACTTGGTATAGCTAATGGTTGTAGCAGACCAAGAGTATTTATTGTCTCTCCCTTATTCTGTTGGCATAACAAACATTCAGACACAAAATTTTGAACATCATTTTAAAGAATTTCCCAGAAAAATCCTTCTTGATCCCGTGGTATGTTTTCAAGAATCTTGAATGTCCTCCTATAGGAGAAGTGTGTAATTCCAGAAGGACCTTCTGTTTGAGTTGGGATTTCTTACATAAATATAGACGATCATGATACCATAACAAATTATTCTTCTATACAAAATTATCAACCAATCCGGGGTCCTCATGTAGTTGTAGAATGATCTTGCATACCTCTTGATCTTGCTTCCATTTATCCTTACTTCTTCCACCTAATTAGATCATGGAATATAAATAACACATAGTAAACCTTTTGTTTCTTCTTATTTCCTTGAAAGAGCATCTACAACAAAATTATGTTTTCCTTTTTGTAGATAATTTCAAAGTCACGACCCAACATCTTTGTAACCCATTTTTGTTGCTATTATGAAGATAACCATTGCTCCAAGAAGTACTTCAAACTATTATGATCTATTTTTACTTTGAAGTATCTTCCTAATAGGTAAGGATGCCATTTTTGAATTGCATGTAGTATGACCAACATTTCTTTTTCATAAATGGGTTTGAGTAACTTTTTTCCTTTAAGTTGGTTGCACCAATTCCATGCCCTAAGGCATCACACTCCATAATAAATGTTTTTGCAAAGTCGGGTGTGGCTAGGACTAGAGTTGTAGAAATAGCCTCCTTAAGTTTTTCAAGAGAATTGGTTGCTTCTTCGGTCCAAGAAAATGCTTCCTTATTTAATAATGTTGTTATAGGCGATGTTATTTCACAAACACATATCATCCTTTAAGAGCTAACAAAGCTATGGTTTCACCTTCTTCTATTTCATAAAACAATATAAAGTGTATATAAGAGAAAAAAAAAGAAGAAGGTCAACTTCTATTCAAAGAAGAGGATTGAACAAAAGTGAAACATGTTTTATAGGGGAGTGCATATATCTTTGTTGGGGTTATGGATGCTCGCTAGTAGTGGAGAAAGGTCTATGACATTGAGGTGACTTTTTTAAGGCTATGGATGCTCATGGGTAGTGGAGCAACACCGAAAGAATGATAAAGTAATTTGGAGACATACATAAATATTTCCCAAATATTGAAAAGGTTGCCAAAATTTATACTCTACAGTTGAGCTTAAGTTATGTTTCAATAAATAACTTCTCATTCTTATTGGTTAAAAACTAAGTACTTTACATCAAAATAAAGAACCAATCTAAAGTTGATTTGAAGAAAATATATGAATGCTTTTTTGTTTCCAAGTTTCACTCTAAATCATACTTAACTTGAAATTGAGTTTGATTTCTACTCAATTGCATGTATTCAAAGATGCTAGATTCTCCAATGAATCACCATTTGTTGAGACCTCAACACACACTAAAATTTTCAATGAAATTTTGAGTACCACTTTCTTCTTTTCCTTTGAATTTTGGTTTATTTCTTTATAAACTCATGTTTTTCTAAGTTTGATGAAGTTTCATGCTAAAAAAGTTTTCATTTTGCTTAGTCTTCTTCTACGAAAACCCCCCAAAAAATCTAAGTTAAAAAGTTCATCAAAAAAGTCTTTTGAAAATCTCATAGGAGAAAAGTTTTACTTTCATTAGAGTAACAAGTCAACTTTGTACTCCAATGAAAGTTAAATTTTACTCTGACGTGCTTTATGCATCATATTTAAGTCCAAACTTTCATTTTTGAAAAGTTAAAAATCATTCTGATCACGATGCACAATAAAGTTTAAAAGAACCCTAACATGCTTTGTTTTTTAAAGTAAAAGGTTCCTCCAATCATTGAAGCACAAATCAAACTTTATCTCGATGAAAACTTTTAAAATGTGTCGATCAAAAGTTTAAAGTTTCCCTAATAGCACATACATTGGAATAAAAATAAAGTTTTCCTCGATGCAATGTTAAATATTTCTCCAACAAAAAGTGTTGGACAACTAAGAGGGGGGGTGAATCAGTTGTTACTGTGCTTAAACAATTATACCCATTTTTAAATTCATTACAGAACTCTCAATGATGATCACAATAAATAAGCAGTAGAGTATTCAACATCAATCACACACATGTACAATACAGAGACAAATATTCCTGAGGAAACCCATAAAGGGTGAAAACCTCTTCTTCTTTATATGATAATTATCTTCTGTACATTATCATTCTTATGAGCACCAACTCATAATAAGGCTACCACCTCTGTTTTGCAAGCCCCTACTTGCTGAGAGCACCAACTCTCTGGTTTCTCTAGCACCCACTAGAAGGAAGTACCAACTCCCTGAATGTTCCAACACCAACTAGATGGAAGCACCAACTTCCAGTCATACACGCACTGACCTATATATCAGAGAACCAATGTTCTCCCTTGCACCACCCTTCCACCCTGGTTTCTCTAGCTGCAACCAGATGGAAGCTATAACTCCCTGCGTTCAAGCACCTACTTGAAACTCCGAGGACAACTGTCCTCCCTAACACCTCCCATCCACCCTGAAATATAAAACTTTGATTTCTGTGAATTTATTACAGTGATTCAATAGTTGTTATTGGCTTACCAGGCTTATCATTGTTCTGCTATGCTGCTCTGCTCTGCCTGCATCAGTGTCTTCCTGCTTGCATCCTCTTCAGCTTTATGATATTCTCCTCTGTCTCAACATGCACACCTCGACTTTCTCTTCTTCTCACGGATATGCATTTGTGTTCTTTTCTTCTTCTATGCTTCAACTACTGCACCTCATGCTTCTACACACATGCACTACTCACAACAACAACCACACGATCCCTTCTCTGTTCTCCATTTTTATAGTCTCAATGCACCTTGTGCCTTCTGCATGCGCTATGCCACTGCATGTCGTTCCTACGTTCATCATCACTCGCACTTCTCATGAGGTCCTTTGGCTTCACTTGCTGTAACAGTATTTGACCCCCTTCCATCTGTCAGTCGACTCTATGATGAGTCTACACTCCATTGGTAGTGGCCTCGAGACTCTTCGTCTTCTCTGTCGATCACCCTGAAGACTCTTTGAATTCTCTGGTAGACACCATCACTTCGTTCTAGCAGTTACAACCAGTCAAGTATGGCTTCTTTGGTTTTTGGACTCTTTGAATGGTTGAGATCTTGCTAAAAGGCGAAACCAGAGATCAAGGGTTCCTCGTGAATGATCCCTACGTGAACTGGCAGCAGGCACAAGATGTCTCTCCAAAAGACCACTGGCTGTGACCACATGCCTAATCAAAAAGGCACTTTGCAACTTGTATTTCGAGGATTCTGCCATGAGTTTCCTTGACTCCTTCCTCTGGAATTCCTGATACCCGGAATGGAGCCTAGCTATGCTAGCTCCTTCCATTCACGTGACCACCGGCTATGACCAAGCGCTTATCCATAAAGGGCTTTCGTAATTCATAATTTGAGAATCCTATATTGAGGCATCTCGACTCTCCCATGTTGCAATCCTCGAAATGGAGCTTAGAAAATGCTAGCTCCTTCCCCTCACATGACCACCGGTGGTGACCACAACCTACGCCAGAAAGCGTTTCGTATTTTGCATTTCGGGGATTCTCTGATGAGTCGTCTCGACTCTCCATGTCACGAACTCCGAAATAGAGCTTGGATTCTCTAGATCTGCTCTCCAGCTCTCGACGATGTGATCGAACGGCTATCCTCTGCCCCAGAACTTCAGCTTTCGAGACTTTGGGGGAGTGTTGATGCTAATACTCCCGAAACTAAACTCTCGGATTGACATCACTCGATGACATGACATGATCCGTGTGGCTGCCATGTGTCACTCAGAATTGGGATTTCCAGGTTTCTAAAATGTCGAATCATCTTGACACTTGTTGTTGTCTGATCGTGCCATGTGTCATTGCTGACGTAGTCTTCCACCTATCGTTTCTGACGTGGTCTTCCACATTCACCTCCTGGATCTGACAACCCAGATTAGTCCTTGATCCAACGACTAGGATTATTTCGTGATTTCGCATATCGTGAGTTCGAGAGGTTAGGGAACCCCGTTCCTTTGACTTTCCAGTCAGCGAAAGGATTATCTTTCACCACGTGTCCTTTTTGGATCGATGGTCCAGATTTTTCCTCGATCCAATGGCTGAGATTATATCACGATTTCGCATATCCCAAGTTCGAGAGGTTAGGGCACCTCCTTCCTTTGACCTCTCAGTCAGCGAAATGCTGATCTTTAGCCACGTGTCCTTGGATCAACAGTCCAGATTATTTCGCGATCTCGCATATCGCGAGTTCGAGGGGTTAGAGCACCTCCTTCCTTTGACTTTCCAGTCAACGAAATGTTGATTTGTGACTATGTGTCTTGCCCGAAGATGGACGGTCCTCCTGCTTTAGAGATTTTGTAAGCCCGCTTCTCCTTGCACTTTAAAGAACGTGTAGGTTCTCTTAGATCCAACGACGGTCAGACCCCGCGCTCGGATCTAACGCCTGAGATCTGTCCTCCATCTGTGCGCTCTTCCTACTTGGACTTATGATGTCTTCTGAGTCTGTTTGCCATCATTGTTCTAGCCATCATTGTTCTTTCCATCAATGACAAGCTCACTCCCAACTGTAAACCTGCCAACAATATCCCCCTTTGGCATTGATGGCAACCCCGAACGACTGTGATAATATGTTTGGACCTCTAGCTATAGCATCCGGTCTGGACCACTCCACTCCTTTTCTCCCCCTTTGATATCAATGTCAAAAAAAACATGCTCCCCCTGACCTGTTGTAGTACTTCGTCGGAGGTATCAGATATGCAACCAACACATACTCCCCCTAACAAGATGAACTCTCTTAGGTGTGAGACGGGATGACACCCAGCTTCTGATGGAGATATTCAAATGGTGTCTTGGCTAGGGGTTTAGGTGTGAGACGGGATGACACCCAACTTTTGACGGAGATATTCAAATGGTGTATTGGCTAGGGGTTTAGTAAAGATGTCTGCAATTTGTTTTGTGGTTGGAATGTAATGAACCTGAACAATCTAATTGGTGACCTGCTCTCTCAGAAAATGGTATTTTATGGGAATCTGCTTGGTTTTGGAGTGGAATACAGGATTCTTTGACACAATTATGGCACTAGTGTTATCACAATGAATTGGGATGGGTGCAGTATATTTTACCTCCAAGTCTGCAAGTGTCTGAATCATCCATAATACCTGAGTGCAACAAGTAGCAACAACAATGTACTCTACCTCTGTAGTTGATAAATAAATGGAACCTTGTTTTTTACTCAACCATGCTACTAGAGAATCTCCTAAGAAGAACACACCTCCACTCGTGCTTTTCCTTTCATCCATGCAGTTAACCCAATCAACATCTGAGTAGACTGATAATTGAAAATTCCGATTCTTAGGATACCATAGGCCATAGTTCATTGTTTCTTTCAAATATCTGAATATTCTTTTGACAGCTAGCAAATGACTCTGTTTGGGTGTTGCCTGATACCTTCCTACTATTCCAACAACATGCATTATGTCTGGACGAGATGTTGTGATATACAATAGGTTGCCTATCATTGACCTATATGAACTTTGATCAACATCAGGTGAGTCATCATCCTTTCTTAATTTGCATCTAGTAACCATAGGTGTGCCCACAGGTTTAGAATCTTCCATTTGAAACATTTTCAACATTTCTCTTAGATATTTTTCTTGAGAAAGAAATATTCCTTCAGACTTCCGAGTAATTTGCAGACCAAGAAAAAACGACAGTTCCACTATCATAGACATTTCAAACTCAGACTCCATGGCAGAAGCAAACCATTGTACCAATGAATCATTATTACATTCGAAGATGATGTCATCTACATAGACCAACACAATGAGTAAGTCATTACCCTCTGTTTTGATATATAGAGTGTTGTCAATTGTTCCTCTCTTGAACCCTTTGTCTTGGAGATACTTATCTAGTGTGTAATACCAGGCACAAGGAGCTTGTTTTAACCCATATAAGGCTTTCTTCAGCTTGCATACTAGGTTAGGATTATCTGTCAGTTCGAAACCCTCTGGTTGTTCCATATAAACTTCTTCTTTTAAATCTCCATTTAGAAATGCTGACTTGACATCTATTTGATAAAATTTAAACCTTTCATGACAAGCATAGGTAAGAAATATTATGATCGCTTCTAGTCTTGCTACTGGCGCAAATGTTTCATCAAAATCCAGTCCTTCTATTTGAACATAGCACTTACAGACCAATCTTGTTTTATTCTCGACAAATTGTCCCTTCTCCATCATTTTGTTCTTAAATATCCATTTGGAACCAATGATATTTTTACCTTCAGGTCTAGGAACCATCTCCCACGTATTGTTTTTCTCAATCTGATCAAGTTCATCATTGATGGCTTGAACCCGATGGTCATCTTTGCTAGCTTCATTAAAATTCTTGGGTTCCAACATGGATATGAAGGCTATATGTGATTGTTCGGTGTTTTTGATTATCTTTCTCCTGGTTTGTACACCTTTGTCTTTTTCACCAATTATCTGACTTGCAAGATGATTCTTTTGAGTGATTTTGGAGGAGGAATTTGATGATGTCTGCTGATTTGAGTCTGTCTGATTATTTGCATCTTCATTTGGCTCAGAGTCTTTTTGTTCTAATTCTTGGACCTGTTCAACTTCAACTTCATCTATATCCTTTATTGTTGATTTAGTTTTGTTCACGTCTCTTACTGGGATTCCTTCATCAACTTTTATGTCAATACAGTCAACCAATCTATGCAACCTCTTATTATAGCATCTATATCCTTTACTGTTTGTAGCATACCTTAAGAAGATGCCTTCATCAGCCCTGTCATCATACTTGCCAAGGTTCTCATCATTATTCTTTATGTAACACTTACTCCCAAAGACTTTGAAGTGTTTGATTGAAGCAGGTCTCCCATACCACAGTTCATAGGGTGTCTTGTCAGTGTGTGGTCTGAGGTGGGATTTGTCAAGAACATGGACTGTTGTGTGTATTGCTTCCACCCAGTAGGTTTGACCAATGTTCTTCTCATTCATCATTGACCTGGCCATTTGCTGCACTGTTCTGTTTTGCTTCTCAAATACTCCATTTTGTTGTGGAGTTCTTGAGATTGTGTATTCTCTCTTGATCCCATGTTTATCACATAATTCCTTGAACTCACTTGACATAAATTCGCCTCCTCTATCTGATCTTACTACCTTTAACCTCTTGCCTGTTTGATTCTCAGTTAAAGCCTTAAATATTTTAAATTTCTCAAATGCTTCAGCTTTTTCCTTGAGAAAGGCAACCCAAGTTAGTCTGGAGTAATCATCAATGATCAACATGAAGTAGTTTTATTTCCTCGTGCCTTCTTGTCTTGATGGTCCACATAAATCCATATGAACTAGTTGGAGTGGTTTCTCTGTTGAAGTAGAGCTCTTAGATTTAAACTGTGTCCTGGTTAGCTTTCCTACTTGGCAGGGTTTACACATAGAATCTTGTGGCTTTGATATTCTCGGAAGAACTTTTAATGCCTCAAGATTTTTGAGCTTGATTAAGTGGTTAAAGTTTAGATGTCCAAGTCTCCTATGCCATAACCATCTCTCATCATGTTTTCTTAGATGACACTCTTTTGTATCTTCTTTCAACACATATACATTATTTTCTGTCCTTATGCCTTTAGCCACTACTTGTCCTGAGTTTACAAACTTTATCTTGCAGTCGTTGGAAGTGAACACCACTTCACATCCTTTGTCACACATTTGACTTACACTGAGTAGATTATGTTTCAGCCCATCTACAAGCAGAACATTCTGGGATTTTCCTTTGCCATTACTTAGACTCACCATCCCTTTACCCTTGATTTTACCTGGAGCATCATTTCCAAAGGTTAAGTTTCCTGATTTGATTTCACTTAGAGATAGAAACTTACCTTTGTCTCCCGTCATATGTTTGGAGCAACCACTATCAATATACCAGGGGTTCTGTTGTCTTTGGGTTGACAACACTAGTCCACACTTGTCATTTTCTTTCATCTTCCAAACCTTGATATTTTCAACAAAGGGGTTCAAATCTGGCTCATAGTTCCTTAAGCGACAGTCTACAACTTTATGTCCAAAATTATGGCAGGTGTAACATTCTGGTTCATTGAATAAAGAATCATAACGATTGTTATGCTTAACCTATGTCCTTTTTCCAGCCATCACATTATTTAAAATCTGTGATTATTTGTTACTTGGCTGTCTCATTCTTTGTTGCGGAAGATATCTATTCCTTGAATATTTTGATTGCTCAAATTTAAATCTTAAAGAACATTTTACAGCTTTGTGACCAAAGTTAGAACATAAATAACAATATCCATAGAAAAATCCTTTGTACCTGGAAAATGGTTGTCTTCTTTGAGAAGGTCGATTTCTTCCATGCTGATGATTTCTTTGAACAGAGAGAACATTATTTCTTTGATCTATAGTTTCCGTTCTAGTACCTCTTTTATTACTCCTCCTAGGCAACTGATTATCTTCTTTTGTTTCTGCAGGTTTTTTGTTGTCACTGGTGGTAGATTTGACAAACTTGATGGGTTCTTTGTTGCTTGGCTGATCACTACTTGATCCCTCTTCATAACCCAGACCCGTTTTCAGCTTTAGGTTTCTTTGCTGATTCAAAATGGTGGCCAATTCTTCTGAGGCTTTGATACTTGACAGATTCTGATGATACAAGGCTTGAAACTTCTCCAACTCTTTCTTAGTTTTCACTACTTCCTTTTCCAGAGCTTCACATCTTGCCTTCTTTTCTGATAACTGTTGTTTCAGAATGTCTTCGATTTTCTTTGCCTCTTCTAATTCCACTTTTAGTAGGACAAAGTCTTCATCAGGTTCTTTATTGCCTTTCTTGAACTGTATCGACAATCGTTTTTGTTTTCTCTTCTTAATTTTGAGTCTGTCATTCTCTTCCAGTGCACTGATCAGTTCTCCTTCTATATCAACCACAACTTCTTCTTCATTAGCATCACTTCCTGTGCTTTTATTGTCATAATCCTATTTGGCCATAAGCATGAAGTCATTTAGTTTATCTTCAATAAAGGAGTCATTGTCTTCATCATTTGAAGGATCATCATCATTGTTTACACAAAGACTTTTCTTCTTAAAATTATTCTCTTTAAAGGAATTTTGTGTTTGTGCTTCTCCTCATCATCATATGTTCGATCCTTTCTTTTGTGAGGACGTTTATTTGCAAAATGACCTATCTTACCACAGTTGAAACATTTGAAAGGCAATTTACCTTTGTATTTTCCTGATCCCTTCTTCAGTCTTCTCACAAATTTTTCTTCAATTTCATCAGGCTCAGAATCCTCATTCTTGTCTGCTTTAAATGATGCTTCTCTGGAGGTGGGTTTATCTTTAACTATTCTCATTTCATATGTAGTCAAAGTTCCTAGAAGTTGATTAAATGCCAAGGCTTTTAGATCATTAAGTTCTTCTATAGCAGAGATCTTCGGGTTGAACCTATCTAGTAGAGATCTCAAAATTTTCTGAACTAAAAAGGGTTCCTCAATTTTTTCACCAAGTGCTTTCATTGCATTTACCAGTTCTTCAACTCTTAGAAAGTACTTTCCAATAGTTTCATCCTCTTTCATCTTCATCTATTCAAAATGTACTATGTAGGTCTGAAGCTTAGCGTCCTTTACCTTCTCATTACCTTCATAATTGCTAATGAGTTTGTCCCACATTTCTTTGGCAGTTTCTAAGCGCATAACTTTTACAAATTCTGCTTCTGCAAGCCCACTCAGAATAACATTCATAACCTTAGCGTTGAAGCTAAATTCTAGCTTATCATCCTTATTATCTAGTACAACTGGCTTTACATAACCAATCTCTACCACATCCCAGACATGTGCACCTAAAGCCATTATGTAGGTTCTCATTCTAACTTTCCAGAAGGCAAAGTTTGTTCCATTGAACAGAGGGGACTTATTGGTTAGTTCCTTCATGGCTTGACATGTTTAAGCTCTAGGATCTACCCTTAGATAAAAGGGGCCGGCTCTAATACCAATTGTTGGACAACTGAGAGGGGGGGTGAATCAGTTGTTACTATGCTTAAACAATAATATCCATTTTTAAATTCATTATAGAACTCTCAATGATGATCACAATAAATAAGCAGTAGATTATTCAACATCAATCACACACATGTACAATATAGAGACAAATATTCCTGAGGAAACCCATAAAGGGTGAAAACCTCTTCTTCTTTATATGATAATTATCTTCTGTACATTATCATTCTTATGAGCACCAACTCATAATAAGGCTACCACCTCTATTTTGCAAGCCGCTACTTGCTGAGAGCACCAACTCTCTGGTTTCTCTAGCACCCACTAGAAGGAAGTACCAACTCCCTGAATGTTCCAGCACCAACTGGATGGAAGCACCAACTTCTAGTCATACAGGCATCAACCTATATACCAGAGAACCAATGTTCTCCCTTGCACCACCCTACCACCCTGGTTTCTCTAGTTGCAACCAGATGGAAGTTGTAACTCCCTGCGTTCAAGCACCTACTTGAAACTCTGAGTACAACAGTCCTCCCTAGCACCTCCCATCCACCCTGAAATATAAAACTTTGCTTTCTGTGAATTTATTACAGTGATTCAATAGTTGTTATTGGCTTACCAGGCTTATCATTGTTCTACTATGTTTCTCTACTCTGCTTGCATCAGTGTCTTCCTGCTTGCATCCTCTTCAGCTTTCTAATATTCTCCTCTATCTTAGCATGCACACCTCGACTTTCTCTTCTTCTCACGGATATGCATTTCTGTTCTTTTCTTCTTCCATGATTCAACTACTACACCTCATGCTTCTACATGCATGCACTACTCACAACAGCAGCCACACGATCCCTTCTCTGTTCTCCATTTTTATAGTCTCAGTGCACCTTGTGCCTTCTGCATGCGCTATGCCACTGCATGTCGTTCCTACGTTCATCATCACTCACACTTCTCATGAGGTCCTTTGGCTTCACTTGCTGTAACAGTCTTGGACCCCCTTCCATCTGTCAATCGACTCTATGATAAGTCTACACTCCATTGGCAGTGGCCTTGAGACTCTTTGTCTTCTCCGTCGATCACCCTGAAGACTCTTCGAATTCTCTGGCAAACACCATCACTTCGTTCTAGTAGTTACAGTTAGTCAAGTATGGCTTCTTTGGATGTTGGAGTCTTTGAATGGTTGAGATCTTGCTGGAAGGAGAAACCAGCTATCAACGATTCCTCGTGAATGATCCCTACGTGAACTGGCACCAGGCGCAGGATGCCTCTCCAAAAGACCACTGGCTGTGACCACAGGCCTAATCAAAAAGGCGCTTTGTAACTTGTGTTTCGGGGATTCTGCCGTGAGTCTCCTTGACTCCTTCCTCTGGAATTCTTGATACCTGAAATGGAGCCTAACTATGCTAGATCCTTCCATTCACGTGACCATCGGTGATGACCAAGTGCTTATCCATAAAGGGCTTTCGCAATTCATAATTTGAGAATCCTATGTTCAGGCATCTCGACTCTCCCATGTTGCAATCCTCTAAATGGAGCTTAGCAAATGCTAGCTCCTTCCCCTCACATGACCATCGGCAGTGACCACAACCTACACTAAAAGGCGTTTCACATTTCACATTTCAGGGATTCTCTGATGAGTCGTCTCGACTCTCCATGTCACGAACTCTGAAATAGAGCTTGGCTTCTTTAGCTCTACTCTCCAGCTCTCGATGATGTGACCACGAGATATGACCACTGGATATCCATTTGAGCGCTTCGCTCTTCAGATCAATGATCCACGATCTGTGGTGATCTGACGACTATCCTCTGCCCCAGAACTTCAACTTTCGGGACTTTGGGGGAGTGTTGATGCTAAAACTCCCGAAACTAAACTCCCAGAATGACGTCACTCGATGACATGACATGATCCGTGTGGTTGCCACGTGTCACTCAGAATTGTGATTTCCAGGTTCTTGAAATGTCGAATCATCTTGACACTTGTCGTTGTCTAATCGTGCCACGTGTCATTATTGACGTAGTCTTCCACCTGTCCTTTATGACGTGGTTTGCCACATTCACCTCCTGGATCTGACGACCCAGATTCGTCCTTGATCCAACAATTAGGATTATTTCACGTTTTTGCATATCACGAGTTCGAGAGGTTAGGGAACCCCGTTCCTTTGACTTTCCAGTCAGAGAAATGATGATCTTTTGCCATGTGTCCTTCTTGGATCGACGGTCCAGATTTGTCCTTGATCCAACGACTAAGATTATATAGCGATTTCACATATCGTGAGTTCGAGAGGTTAGGGCACCTCCTTCCTTTGACCTTTCAGTGAGCGAAATGCTGATCTTTAGCCACGTATCCTTCTTGGATCGATGGTCCAGATCATTTCGCGATCTCGCATATCGTGAGTTCAAGGGGTTAGAGCACCTCCTTCCTTTGACTTTCTAGTTAGCAAAATGTTGATCTGTGACTACGTGTCATGCCCGAAGATGGACGGTCCTCCTGCTTTCAGGATTTTGTAAGCCCGCTTCTCCTTGCACTTTAAAGAACGTGCAGGTTCTCCGGGATCCAACGATGGTCGGACCTCGCGCTCGGATCTAACACCCTATATCTGTCCTCCATCTGTGCACTCCTCCTGTCTAGACTTACGATGTCTTCTGAGCCTGTTTTCCATCGCTGTTCTTGAAATCAATGACAAGCTCACTCCCAACTGTAAACCTGCCAACAAAAAGTTCAAATTGCTTCGATGAGAATTGTTTGTTGTAGTTTTTACACAGGGTCTCCACTTAGTGAACCTATGACATAGCACATGCATTCGTGGGATATTAAAGAATGCCTGTAATTTCACTGGATATTGATAAATACCTCACAAAATCCTTTTGTTGAACCCCTCTCCCAATACATCTTTAAAAAAAAATTACTTATTTTTACAAAACACCCCTTTTTATACCCGTGATACCCTGCATCCCCCCCCCTAACACCTACAATATATTGACTCCATTTTTCACAATTTAAAAACCCCATTTATGAATGAACGTGATAAGATATTGGTCAACAAGGTGAATACCCCGTGATTTTTTAGCTTTTTGCTTACGACAATTTTTTTTGAAAAAGGCACTCCAATTAAAATTTCATTTCTTATACAATGAAGTAAATGTCCAGATGTCCTTCAATCATCAGAGTGACTATCCAACTTTCAAACTGAGCATGAATGTCGAGGTAAATTACATCATGGTAGTTTCAAAACTTTTCCAATAAAGAAATTTTTATGGTTTTCGATTATTAAAGTCTTAAACAATACCAATTGTTTTATTGCTCGTTTCATAAACTTTTTGCGAAATAAAAGTGCAAGTGTAAATCAAAACTAAGTGGAGTGATCCCTCGATAATTGTTAAACACATTGAGTCACCATTAATCTTTGTATGATCAATGACTGAATGCCGAATAGGAATCAAATGTTAGAAATCCAACCAAATCCTTGGGTCTGTAATGTCATAATGAACAAGGTTTAGATTCAAATTCTATAAAACCTATAGCTTGTATGCCTATTTTCATTGGAGTTTGTTTTAAGCTTCGTATTTCCAGAGCAAGTTATCCTCTTTGTCAATTCATTGTGATTTGTATAAACTTTGTTCTTCAAGCACTCTATTTATATATTTTCAACGCCCACTTGTTATATTGCTCTCATTACCAGTTGAATTTTCAAGTATTGGATAATTTAACTCAAATTCCCCAAGTACATATTGAAAAGACCCCCCTTCTCAAGTTTCTCACTAAAATTTCTTCTTCAATTACATAAAAGTTGAAGGAAAAATGTTTTTGTTTGTTTGTTTAGAGCATGGTTTTTCTTTGTCAAATTGTTGAATAATTTTATAAACTATAGATTTTGAAGAAAATATGAAAGATTTGTGATGTCAGTTTCATTTTCAAATTATCCAGACAACATGCCTCCCTGATGGACTTCCTCTAAAACTCTGAAGAAATCACCTAAAGGAAAAAAACCAATTTCTGAACCTATGGAGAAATTAGACAATGATATGGAATCTACCCCAGAACAACTTGTCCCTGTAATGCAACTATTTAAGCCAGATATTGAGTCAGTGAGACCAATATATAAAGATATTGAATCCCTAATTAATGCTCAAATACCCTTTCTTAGTCAGGGAGAAATCTTTAGGAGAATTAGGGAACATGACTATCTTGGTGTAGTTACTCCAAGTGACCCAACAACGATGAATGTTGATGATATGGTGTTCATCAACATCAAAAGATATCACCTCCACATCATTGTGGCTAGAACTCCTATAATTCCTTGTTTAGAAGCTATGGAGTGGATAATCACACACACACTAATATAGATACTAGAACAATCATCAAGGATGAAGAAAGATGTGTAGGTTCTTATCAAGCCTCTAAGATTGATAAATATTATGTTGAACTTATGCTTATACTGAGAGGGGGGGTCAATAAATACAAGATACTTTTCCTTTTATTTAACCATTCATCAATCATTCATTAACTGAGAAATAATAATCACATATAAACTCAAATCACAATGCATAGAGTTTAACCTGGAAACCCAATCGAGAGAAAACTATAAAACTTGTCTTTATAAATTCATGTAGGCACCAAACCACTGTTACAAAGATTGTAGGCACCAACCTACTAGAGAGACCAATCTCCTCAACTGAGCACCAACAGTTGTAGGAACCAACCTACTGTTACAATATTTGCAGGCACCAACGTGCTAGAGACACCAATCCCTTCACATGAGCACTAACTCAACAAGATATCTGTAGACACCAATCCAAGATATTCATACACAAAGTACTTCTGACTTCACATGCATGCGTTATTCCATGGACAATCCTTCAAACCCTAGTCACATGTAGCCTTCATGCCCTAACCAACCTCATAGCATCATTCCATAACACAATCCCCGACGACAACATCACAACCTCATAATAACGCACGCAACAACATCACAACCTCAAAATAGTGCACATGACAACATCACAATGACGACAACATCAAAACATCATAATAACACATACGACAACATCATAGACCTATAGCGCACCTTGAGAACAAGAAAGACACCAAGAAAATCCCTTAAACTTCTCTTGCACACCTTTAGATACGAAAAAAGACACCCCACCACCTTTAGCACACCTCAGATCACTTATGCGCACCTCATACTTGATCTCTTACTTGGTTGCACTACAAATGCGCACATCTATCCTATATTTATATTAATTATGTCTCTACTTTCAGGGTCGACCTATAAAGACTAGTTGAACTGACCTCGATTTTATGGTTGGGTTGTTCGATGGAAAAAATCACATCTCTTCATTCCTAGGGAGTTAGAGGGAATTCCATATAATGTTGGAAAGACATCGGAATTAGCTTTCCAACCATATAACTTGTGCTCCCATTTTATCTATGTATGTAGGGTAAAAATGTCTTCAAATATAGGGTATCCAAACTGACCATCAAAAAACTAAAAGGAACAATGCAATTTTTGCACCATTGGAAAGGTCTTGGATTATAGAACATCATCTAGGATGTGCACACTAGTTTTGAATATTGTAAACCAAAAAAAATGTTGTGTAATGCCTCAAAATGTATTTAGAAGGTTTTGAACCCCAATTTTACAAACTGGGACTTGCCACTAAAATGGCCCTGCAAGTTGATTCCTCAATTTTTTCCACACAAAAAGTGTAAAGATAGATGACAAATTATATGATGATACGATCCAAATCACGCCTTACCACTTAGGGAGGATTTTGGTCCCCTATAATACCCCTATTTTGAGTCTCCATATTAATAATGTATTTTTTTATTGGATGAAAGGTCAAAATTCCTAAACAATTAGAAGAGGCTGTGGTGCCTAGGAAATGTAATACATGATCAGTATTAATAATAAAATACATCATTGGCTACTAGATGGACATGTGTAAAATTATATAGGGATATGATTCCATGGGAGAGGGGGCTTAAAGGGCTAAGTCTTTTATTATATTTCATTTACCCATCTTGGTTTTAATTGAGAAAAGTGGTTACAAGAGCTTCTTAGGGGGGAGGCCATGTGGTTCTTCATTTCATGTAATATATAAACACCTCTTGTGGGTTGTTTGGGGGTTCTTCTCCATTCACTCTTTTAGTATTCATTTTGGTTATTCATTCATTTCTACTCATTCATTATTCCTTATTTATTCTTGATCTTGGCTTGGGAAGGAAAAAAAAAATTGCTAGGAAAGCAATCATTGTCGGCTAGTTGTAGTAATCACTAGTGTATTCTAGCCATGAATTGGTGCTTGCATGCCTGAGATGCATTGAGATGTAGTAAATTTTACTCACAGTTGTGAATCTTGGGAGTCACAACATGGAGATTCTTGACCAAATGCATTAGATCCCTGGAAAGAAGTGGACAGCCTGAGGGACAACGTGGCAGTGAAGGGGGTTCAATGTCCTTGGGTGATGTGGGCTGGAGAGAAGAGAACCAATGTACTTTGGATTGTTGTGTGTTGAGAAACCTATGAGATCTTGAGTGCTGACTGGTTTGGGAAGTTGAAAGTCGTCCAAGAACCCATCCTTGTGGATTCATAGCCCTGGCTCGGGGGTGACCTGTTGTTGAGATTTGGAACAACAACATTTATGGTTGGGTGGAACGTCCTTAGTCTGCAACCGATTGGTGATTGATTTTGTTTAAGAAAAGTTCTCTTTGTCATGTGTTTCTATGCTTGTATATTTATTTCCATTGTCTATTAATTATTATCTCTTAGATTCATTTTTATAGTATGCATGCTTGTTGGTTATTGTTGTGCATGAAATATTGGTTATTTCTTTTATGTTGTAGCATGATTCTTGATTACTGCATGTGAGTTTTTCATGCTTGTTTATTAATTAAATGTTATTATAATTTGAAATCAGTTCAAGAAGTGTGTTTTTGAAGTAGCGTGGCCTGACCTTGGTTGTTGGGTATGTTACAAATTGGTATAAGAGCGAGGTTGAAGAACCGGATTGGTATGAGCCGAAATAGGTGTGAATTGGGAAAATTCGTTGTTACAGACTTCGGTCTGAGCGAATTTGGGGAAAAACAGTGGAAAATTAGAGAGAAAATCCCCAAATTTGTGAGCAAATCTGAGTTTAAGTGATTCAAGACTGTCTATTAAGTTTGAGTTGTAGAGTGAAATTTGATTCTGAAGGTTGAAAAAAATTGAAGTTGTAATGGTCATTGTAGCACGGGGCAGAGTTCAAAGAATCAATGATCGAGATTGTGTTCGATCTCCAGATCAATAGTCGAGATTCATTGTGATAAATTTAAAAAAATCATAAAGTTTTGAAGTTTGTCAAGGTTACCGGATCAACGACCGAGATTCATTTCAATGATTTGGAAAATTAGGAAGATCGACAGTCCCTATTCATTTTCAATCGTTTGGAAAGTCGGAGAAAATCAACAGTTGAGATCATCTTGGATGGGAGATCAACGACCAAGATTCATTTGGGTTTTTTCCAAATTTTTCTAAGTGTTGAAGTTTGGCCAAAAGATATCTTCGATCTCCAATGGTTGATGATTGAGGATCGACAAGTTTGGCGAAGTGTTGAAGTTCAACCAAAAGAATTCTTAGATCATTGAAGGTCGATGTTCGAAGATCAACAAGTTTTGGTGAAGTGTTGATATTCGCCAGGAGACATCTCCAATTGTCGATGGCTGATGGTCGGGGGTTGAAAAATTTAGTGCAAAGTTCAAATTTTCTTCTAAGATAAATTGTTGACGGCCGATGAATGAAAATAAGGTGATGATGTGTCATGCCACTTCAACCCAGTTGATACCTCAAGATGATGTGTCATGCCATGTTAGCATCCACATGTCACGCCACATCGACATAGTTGCCATGTCATTAAAGAGATGGCCGATGGTCAGGGTTCAACGAGATTTGTGAGCAATATTGGTTTGTCGGGGAAGATGACCGATGATCGATGGCTAATGATCGGGCACCAACATGATTCGTGGGAAACTTGTGGTTCACGAAGAAAAACAATTGAGGGCTGATGATAGATGATCGGGCATCGGGGAGATCGGTGGAAAATTTGGTTTACAAAAGAAATCGTTGATCGTCGATAGAGAGATGATCTACGGTCCATATTGCTTCCGACTTGAGATTGACAGTGGAAATTGCACTTAGGAAAAATTGTTCCATAGTTTCAAAAAAGAAAAAAAAGAGTCTAGAGCCATTTTCTTATTTTGGCCATAATTGGAGCCTATTAAATTGGATTGGGCTGAAACTTATGGGTTTTGTCCATAGAGAGGAGATCTACAAAAGTGCCAGATAGGGACATTGTCCAATTCTGCTTGTATTTGTTAGAAATTGCAAATAGTGGTTTTTAAAGATCTGGGTCCAGATCATTAACAAAGATCCATATTTAGCTGAAACTCTTGGAGAGAGTTTAGAAATCATACACATAAACAAACCACGAAGGAACTGAATAAATCCTAAGCGGATTGGAATGGGGTTTTTGAGATTTTCATAGCTGGAAAAGTGACCCTAGATCACAAAATTGGAAAATTTTATTTGTTCAACTTTTTATATACGTATTAAGACAAACAACTTTGGTTTAGTGAAATTTTTCCAGAAGTGTACAGATTGAGAGATACCCAGTTGCAAATTTCAAATTGTTGTAGTTTTTTACTAGAGCATCAACTTGAAATTCTGAGAGTTGTTATGAATTCCTTGTCATTATTATTATTAATGTCTTATACAAAAGTTTCTCTAGTTCTTGAAATATTTTTTTTCTGTAGTTGACAAAAGTTGGTCTTTCAATAAAATTACACTAGTTGAGAAAATGCACAAATGGGGTGAAAATGACTTTTTCAAGAAGCCATAACTTTCAACTTAAAGATCGGATTGAGGCATGAGTATAGTCGTTGGAAAGATGACTCAGTGAAGAATAACCCAAAAATATTAGAATTTAGAGTATTATGATGTAATTATTCATGAGTTGAGCAAAAAAATGACATGTAACATTAATTAACAAATTGTTTTGATATGCATAATTCTAACAAAATGATTGCTTGCACATTTTGTAGAATTAGGGGATATAAACATATCAATTCAAGATTAAAATGTAGATTTGGGAGATGGAGGAATGAGAGGGAGCCTTCAATCATGATAGAGAAGCTAAAGGTCAAAATATCAGTGTTGGTAATGCAAACACATAATCAAATGGGCACAAGAGCAGAGGGGGGAAAGAAACATTAATAGAGACTGTGAGAAGCCTGAAAATAGAAGTGCATGGATACAAAGCGGACATTGAGAGGTGTATGAGAGAAAAAAACCAATTAAATTATAATATGATGCAAATCCTAAATCAATTGCATAGGAAGCAAAGAATGGATCAGACACAAGACAGGAGGAAGAGGGCATATATCATGGAAGAAGACATAACTACAAAAGAACTAGTCATTCAAGAAGTGTCAGCAAAAATCATAGAAATTAGTAACATCCTTACTCATCAAGAAAATTTTATTCATCTGAAGACTCCATAAGCAATCCAAAAGTATCTGATGTCAGGCACCAAACAAGAAAACATGAATTAGATAGTTTGCAAGGAGAGCTGAGAAGCTTAAGCCACCATCATTTGATGGTGAAAGAGAAAGGGAAGATGTCACAAAACTGCCCCCTAAGTACCTTTTTAAGGGATGGGGTATAAATTTTCTGCTTACCTCCGACGAATATGGTATTGAGGACTAATCCCTTTCTCTTGATAGACAGTCTCGATGCATGCTAGACCTCCCGAACTTCAGTTAGGATCCATTCGACACCTAAGGTTCACCAATCCTACTGGACCCCACTCAACTCGCCAATCCATTGATGATTAACATGCGCCATTACAATGATGTTCTTAGTCGACATCAATTATCCATGTCACCGCAGGGCGCTTAGGCTTGCACGACTAGAGGATGATAGTATTCCCTCTCCTATAGTCTAATTAAAATACTTAATTAATATTTCGTAGAATATCATTCTTTGGTAATTAATTACTTAAACCTCATTAAGGATAATTATTCTCCACAAACTACTTATCCAGTAATTAATTTTTTCTTAGCCTAATACTCATGGCCCAATAATTACCGGAGTTTTACTTTCTCTTTCCCCCCCTTAGAAGTAGTTTAGCACTAACTCAATAAATTACTCATATGATAATTATGAGTAATTATATTATAACTGAATGAGGGTAATTTCTCCATAATATAATTAAGTTGATTAACCTTAATTAAGGTATATAATTCAATCCCTCCCTAGCACACAACTCCATACCGATTTTTCACGTAATTTTACATGCACACACAGATATATATATATATATATATATATATATATATATATATATATATATATATATATATACTGGGGAAAATGACTAACTATATTCAACCTGGTATTTCTTATTACAAATTTGTTCTTTTATTAATTATATTATAATATAATCCCCGAGGTGTAGGACAGTCGGTGACGGAGTGTGCTGTTAAGGCACTCTGTGATGTTAAAGTCACCGGTTCAAAACCTGCGGGGACAAAAAATCCATCCATGTTAAGGGTTGGTGTGTCTCAGGTCGGGTGTGATCCCCGGGTGATTTTGACGGCTTAGATGCCCCTGAGTCGCGGTTTCTCAAGCCACGGGCTAGTCCCACAGGTCACGGACAAACTAGCAAACAAAATAAAAAATATTATAATATAATTCTATTTAATTCTATTATAATATGATTAATTATATCAAAGGAGCACTAAGGAGTACTTAGGATTATCAATATCCATTAATACCTAAGCCTCTGAAGTGGCCCCATTTATGCACGTTTCCATATTATTTAATATTTAAAAAGAGCTAGCTTCATTCATGTGTAACCATTTAAAAAAAATTTAATATAATATAATTTATCATTTATATTCCTCGAAAATTACACCCAGGTTTTAAATTCTCCAATATTATATTTAATAATTGAAAAGAGAGAGATAGTGTGTTCTCCGGGTCAATCTCCTTTAGCTCTTCCACCAACTCTCCATTCTCAATTAACCCGGAGTTCCGAAGTCCCGAAGGGGACCCACTTGTAATTACATTGTGGTTTAAATACAATGAAATTATTTGGATTATAATATAATATATATTGTATTAAAGGTATATTATATTGAATTATGTTAATTAATCACATTAAATACAATAATTTAATTAATTGTATTTCTTACCTTTACAACCTTGGGAAGGGAAAGAAAGGGTTCAGACATTCGACTACTTTGGCTTGTGGAATCCCATCACCCAAACATCCCGGAGCCCCGGAGCTACGAACTCCTGGAGTTTCGAAGACCACGAGATGGTTAAAGCATTTGGTCAATGTTTATTCCCTGGTGTGTTTGACATTAAAATAATAACAAATATATTATCTTTGGTCTCAGGTCTTTTACACTCCAGGGGCTTTAACCTCCATTTTCAGAATAATAAAATAATAATAATAATAATAATATGTATATAGACATTTATACACATATTTCCATAGTCTTACTTAGTTTTGTTACCTCGAAGATTTAAAGGAAATTATTTTCTCTTACAAAAAATAAGGAAAAGAAAAATATAGTTTTCCAAGGCTTATAAGGGGATTTAATAAAAGTTTATATTCCAAAGAAATTTCTCCCTTATAGTGGGTAAAAGAGTAGAATTTTATTTCCTTATTATTGTTCTTTACTACTCTTACTAAATTTAAGGAAAATGGTCCTAAGACAAAGATTTACCTCCACAGTAAATTATGTGTTTCTACTAGGATTTACTGCCCACCAAAATTTAAAGGGATTCTTCCCAAATTTAGGAGATTTAACACAATTTAAACATAAATATTTTTTTTCCCAAAAATAGAATTTTGAGAACTTTTGTATTTTAATTTATTTAGACCAATTTCATGTTTATTTCCTAATTATTTTTCCTCAATAATTATTTATAATGATTTTTAATGTTTTCCCATATTTGGGATTATTTCCTAAAGTCCACACACATATGATATCCTCTAACTATTCTGGCATGGGATTTGAGGACATACTAAAATGGAGCACTATTACGTAGAAAAAACACTATCTCTTCTTTCAGAGGTGTTATAGAGATTTTTAACTGTTCAATCATCGATTCTCAAGCATGCATTAAACTATACAACACAGTCAACCACAACATCCACTCCCATAAATCTTATTTTAGCACACAGATAGTCAAGAGATAAGAAATTAAATCAAAAGAGATTCTGCTAAGACATTTTCTTTATTTTGCTTAAATTTCTCAAGTCATTTTTGTCAAAAATTAAACTTACACAGTTCTAAACCATAGTATACAATTTTTTATGATCTAAACATTACAGAGATTTAACCAAATATACTTATCTAGAAACCATATAGTGATGCAACTGTTGAAAGGGGTGCGCTTTTCCACCCAATAGTAGGAACAACAACTCCTGGAAGGATTTACCACTCGCCATCCCCTAGCTAGATCAGGATGCTCTGAGAGAGATTCTTCCTTTTGTTCAACAACAACCAGGGACAAAGGCCACTCTCCTCCTCCCACATGAAATTGGCAGATCGATTTTAAATCCACCAAGGAAGGGGGTTTCAATGAGTGCTTACTCAGTCATTCATCTTCTCTGCAACCTCATTTATCAACTTGGATTGAAAACGCTGCGCAACAAATTCCTGTACCTAGAACAAATTCATTTTTCAGTTCTCTTCAGAACTAGAGAGTTGCACATGCTCTCCCTCCTCATAAAATGGTCACCAGACCCATCTTCCTCTATCCTCTTCCTCTGTCCACAAATTCCCCCCTCTTTTCTTGCCTTCCTTGGCAAGATTTTGTGGGTCCAAATCCTAATTCATGGGTCAGGTCAGCAAGTTTTCAGATGGGTACTCTGCCCATCTCCTCATTGACTCTTGAGGAGGACTTCCCAACTACCAACTTGACTAGTAATTTACTTTTCTGGGTCAGAGGACTGTTCTGGGTCTGAATAATTTAAATCTAGCAGAGTACTCGTCTGGTAGGGGTCATCTCAACCATTGTTGGTTCCCCTCACCATCTCTCTCATACATCATGATCTACTTGGGCAAACCCCTTAAGCAGTTATTCAACACTTTCCATTTTATTTAGTAACAAAAATATATACATTACCTTTTATAACAAAAAGGTTCATCAATTCTAACATCCACACATATTCAGTCTACCCATAGTATTTTAGCAGGCTATAGTTATATTTACAAGCTGGGGGAAATATGGGTATTACAATCCCCTCCCCCCGAAAGGAACATCGTCCTCGATGTTCTACCTTTCGATGTGCTCTATATGTAAAACAATAAAAAAAAATATGGGTATGCATGTTTCATGGCATCCTCCATTTCCCATGTAGCTTCATTTGGACCAAAGTGTTTCCAGTGCACCTTGACTTGTGCAATGGTTCTGTTTCTGAGTGGGATTTCCTTCCTCTCTATTATGCATTATGGCTATGGCAGGAATTCTCCCTCTAGTTCCACCTGAATCACATACCAATCAATTATATAGTTTGTGGGTTTCGTAATATGCAGTTAATACTCTATACTCAAATTCCATTGTAATAAATTATAATAATAATTTAATTAAACATTTAATATATGAGATTTGTATTTATTTATTATGAAAAAGAGAAGCTATATAAAATTGTATCCTATAATCATTAATATAATTAATAGTTTAATAAGTGTCATAATCCCTGCTAATTCTTATCAATAGCTCATAATAATAATAATATTAGATATAATAATTTATATTAAATAATAATAATAGTTATATAGGAGACTAATTAATAATTTATAATAAACTCTTTTATTATAAATTAGATTATAGCTTAATTATATGTTATATAAATCAAATCTAAGTGTTAATTATTAATTATAAAATATAATAAGTTTATAAATAAAATAACTAATAATAAATTTATAAGCAATATGATGTTAACCGTATTTAGTCGGTGTTATTTTAAGATGAATTCAAGAGTTTGTAAGGGGTATGTTACAAATTCAAAATCTTCAACATGAGCTCCACTTAGTTGGATTAAACATGAGTTGACTACTGATAGGAGTACACTCCACTACCCATTAACTCGTTGTACACACTGTTTTCTTCCAAAAGGTTTAAACCAATCAAACAGACCCATGTATCCCCTTCCACATGGCTTGATTGTCCTCGAACTGATACTAATCTCAGTCTTCAACGTATTGTGCAAGTTACGGGCTCGAGGTTCCTTGAAAAAAACACGAATGAAGTGAGGTTTCATTTAATGTATGCTAAACAAAGGTGTATGGGAGGGATTCACATTAAAACAATTTCTCTATCCCAAGAATGCAGCCGTCAGTTTTGCAATAACACCCTAAATCAATCGACCAATAGTTTGTGAGATAAATAAATTTAGATATTTAAAATAAATAATAAAATTCATTATATGATGTTAAACTTTGAAAACATTGTAATTTTTTTTGTCAACTAGCAATTAATATGGAGTCAACATCAAATGGATTGTTAGAGTCCCCGAACTCTCGAAGGGTCCACACTTTACGTGATCTTGTATTAAATATTAAATTAAAAAGGGAAAAAGGGTTGGTACTTTATTATGTACCAATATCATGATCTTATTAAAAATATTTCATATTATATTACATCTTTTTGGAGATTGCGCCTAGGTTTATAAGGTCTCCAATATTTTATTAATATTTAAGAGAGAGAGAGAGAGAGAGAGAGAGAGAGAGAGAGAGAGATCTCCGGGTCAATCTCCTTCGGCTCATCCAACATCCTTTATACTCAAATCTCCCGGAGCCCCGGAGTCCCAAAGCTCTAAAGTGGCCCCACTTATGCACATTTCCATATTATTTAATATTTAAAAAAAACTCACTTCATTCATGTGTAACCATTTTAATAAACCTTAATATAATATAATTTATTATTTATATTCCTCGAAAATTACACCTAGGTTTTAAATTCTCCAATATTATATTTAATAATTGAAAAGAGAGAGAGAGTTCTCTGGGTCAATCTCCTTCAGCTCTTCCACACAACTCTTCAACCTCAATTAACTCGGAGTTCCGAAGTCCCAAAGTGGACCCACTTGTAATAACATTGTGGTTTAAATATAATGAAATTATTTGGATTATAATATAATATATATTGTATTAAAGTTATATTATATTGAATTATGTTAATTGATCACATTAAATACAATAATTTATTTAATTGTATTTCTTACCTTTACAACCTTGCGCAGGGAAATAAAGGGTTTGGGAATTCGACTACTTTGGCTCATGGAATCCCATCACCCAAACACCCCAGAGCTTCGAACTCATGGAGTTCCGAAGACCCCGAGATGGTTAAATCATTTGGTCACCGTTTATTCCCTGGTGTGTTTGACATTAAAATAATAACAAATATATTCTCTCTGGTCTCAAGTCTTTTACACTCCAGGGGCTTTAACCTCCATTTTCAGAATAATAAAATAATCATAATCATAATCATAATCATATGTATATAGACATATATACATATGTTTCCGTAGTCTTACTCAATTTTGTTACCTGGAAGATTTAAAGGAAATTATTTTCTCTTATAGTTTTCCAGGCCTTATAAAGGGATTTAATAAAAGTTTATATTCCAAGGAAATTTCTCCATCCTGGAAATTAAAGTATAATTATAATATCTCCCTTCTAGTGGGTAAAAGAGTAGAATTTTATTTCTTTATTATTATTCTTTAATACTCTTACTAAGGAAAATGGTCCTAAGACAAATATTTACCTCCATAGTAAATTCTGTGTTTCTACTAGGATTTACTGCCCACCAAAATTTAAAGGGATTCTTCCCAAATTTTGGAGATTTAACACAATTTAAACATAAATGTTTATTTATGCCCCAAATAGAATTTTGAGAACTTTTGTATTTTAATTTATTTAGACCAATTTATTTCCTAATTATTTTTCCACAATAATTATTTATAAGGACTTTTAATGTTTTCCCATATTTGAGATTATTTCCTAAAGTCCACACAGATCTGATATCCTCTAACTTTTTTGGCATGGGATTTGAGGACATACTAAAATGGAGCACTATTACGTAGAAAAATCACTATCTCTTCTTTCAGAGGTGTTATAGAGATTTTTAACTGTTCAGTCATCGATTCTCAAGCATGCATTAAACTGTACAACACAGTCAACCACAACATCCACTCCCATAAATCTTATTTTAGCACACAAATAGTCAAGAGATAAGAAATTGAATCAAAAGAGCTTCAGCTTAGACATTTTCTTTATTTTGCTTAAATTTCTCAAGTCACTTCTGTCAAAAATTAAACTTACACAGTTCTAAAACATAGTATAAATTTTTCCTTGATTTAAACACTACAAAGATTTAACCAAATATACTTATCTAGAAACCAAATAGTGATGCAACTGTCGAAAGGGGTGCCCTTTTCCACCCAACAATAGGCACAACAACTCCCGGAAGGATTTACCACTAGCCACCCCCTAGCTAGATCAGGATGCTATGAGAGAGAATCTTCCTTTTGTTCAACAACAACTAGGGACATAGGTCACTCTCCTCCTCCCACAGGAACTTAGCAGATCAATTTTCACTCTACCAAGCAAGGGGGTATGCAATGAGTGCTTACTCAGTCATTCATCTTCTTTACAACCTCGTTTATCAGCTTAGACAGAAAACATTGCCCATCAAATTCTTGTACCCAGAACAAATTCATTTTTCAGTTATCTTCAGAGCTAAAGAGATGCACATGCTCTCCCTCCTTAGAAAATGGTCACCAGAACCATCTTTCTCCATCCTTTTCCTCTGCCCACGAATTTCCCCCTCTTTTTTTGCCTTCCTCAACAATATTTCGTGGGTCGAAATCCTAATTTCGTGGGTCAAGTCAGAAAGTTTTCAGATGGGTACTCTTCCCATTTCCTCATTGACTCTTGATGAGGATTTCCTAACTACTAGTCCGACTAGTAATTTACTTTTCTGGGTCAGAAGATTGTTCCGGGTCTAAATTATTTAAATCCAATAGAGTACTGGTCTGGTAGGGGTCATCTCAATCATTGTTGGTTCCCCTCACCATCTCGCCCATACATCATGATCTACCTTGACAAATCCCTTCAACAGTTATGCAACACTTTCCATTTTATTTAGTAACAAAAACATATACATTACCTTTTATAACAAAAATGTTCATCAATTCCAACATCCACACATATTCATTTTCCCAATAGTATTTTAGAAAGCTATAGTTATATTTACAAGTTGGAGGAAACATGGGTATTACAATCCCCTCCCCCTTAAAGGAACATCGTCCTCAATGTTCTACCTGCCGATGTGCTCTATATGTACAACAATAAACAAAAATGGGTATGCATGTTTCATGGCATCCTCCATTTCCCATGTAGCTTCATATGGACCAAAGTGTTTCCACCGCACCTTGACCTGTGCAATGGTTCTATTTCTGAGTGGGATTTCCTTCCTATCTATTATGCATTATGGCTCTGGTAGGAATTTTCCCTCTGGTTCCACCTAAATCACAGACCAATCAATTATATGATTAGAATCATGTACATATTTCTTTAGCAACAAAACATGGAAAACATTACGTGCCTTCACTGTGGGAGGACATGCTAGTCTATATGCTACAGGTCCCACTCTTTTCAAAATTTCAAAGGGTCCACAATACCGAGGTGCTAGCTTGGCGCAAGCTCCCATTCTCAAGGAAATTTTTCTGGGCCTGACTCGAAGATACACATGACCCCTTGCTTTGAACTCTCTAGGAGGCCCTTTTCTGTCTGCATAGCTTTTTTGTCTATCTTGAGCTACTTTCAGATTCTATTTTATCTAAACTACTTGTTGTTCCATTTCTTTTAGCATATCTGGTTTGAGTGTAATTCTGTCTATTGGGTTATTCCATCTTATTGGAATATTGCATTGTCTACCATAGAGGGCCTCAAAAGGGCTCATCTTCAATGAATCTTGATAGCCCTTGTTAAAAGCAAACTCTACTAGTGGTAGGTAGTATTCCCACTTCTTGGGCTAATGCATCACATGCATCCTTAACATGCCCTCTAATACTTGGTTTACCCTCTCTAGCTGCCCATCAGTTTGAGGGTTTTAGGCTGTACAAAATAACAATTTAGTTTCAAAACGAGCAAACAAAGATTTCCAAAAATTTGAAGTAAATTTTGTATCTCTCTCTGATATGATTTCTTTAGGCATGTCATGCAGTCTAAATATTTCTTTCATGAAAATAATGGCAATATCTATTTCCTTGAAAGTTGACTTGACGGGAATAAAGTGAGCAACCTTGCTCAATTTGTCCACAACTAGCATAATGGCATCATTATGCTTGGTTGATTTTGACAATCACATGACAAAATCCATGGAGATGGTTTCCCATTTCCATTCCAGGATTGGTAGGGGTTGCAAAAACACTACTAGATGCTGGTGTTTTGCCTTAACCTATTGACATTCTAGACATTTAGCTAAGTAATCAACTATGCCATTTTTTCGTCCAAGCCAATAAAATAGTTTCCTAGTGGTTGTGATCATTTTCTGATAACCTGGATGACAAGTATATGATCTTTTATGTAGTTCATCCATTATGAACCTCTTCAAGTCATAACAATTTGGAATATACAACCTACCTTTATAAGTTAGCAAGCCATCATTCAACATTTGATAGCCCTCATACTTCATCCATGTGGGTTCTTGCTCTAGGTATAGTTTCACAGTCTTGAAAAATACATATGTTTCTTGTGCACTTTTGTCTCTCTCATTAATGTCTGATACATAGGTGATTACAACTGCCAAGTGAATCAATTTCACACTTCTACTAAGGGCATCAACCACCCTACTTTCTTTTTCTTTAATATGTTTGATTTCAAAATCAAACTCATTGAGGAGAGCCATCCAACTAGCTTGTCTGGCATTGAGTTTTGGTTGATCAAACAAATATGTCAACCCACTATGGTCTCTCATAAGTACAAATATTCTACCTCGGAGGTAATGCCTCCACATTTTTAAATCATTTACTATGACAACCAATTCCAAATCGTGGGTTACATAATTGATTTCATGCTCATTCAATTTTCTGGATTCGTAGAAAATCACAAGCCCTTCTTACATAACGACTCCTCTGAGCCCTTCCTTGCAGGCATTTGTACACACAAGGAAGTCCTTGTTTGGGTATGCAATCTTCAACATGGGTGCATTGGTTAGAAGGTATTTTAGCTGTTGGAATATCTATTCACATTCTGATGTCCAAATGAATTTAACTCCCTTTTTTTGAAGGGAGGTGATTGGGAAACCAATCTTGGAAAATCCCTTTATGAACCTTCTATAGTATCCTGCTATGCCCATAAAGGATATGATATCAGATACATATTTTGGAGTATGCCAATCCATAATGGATTTGATCTTTTTAGGATCAACTGCCACTCCTTAAGAGATAACATGCCCTAAGTAATGGATTTGTTTTTGGAAAAAGTACACTTACTAAACTTAGCATAGAGTTTATGTTCTCTTAGCACTTGAAACACTAATTTGAGATTTTCTTCATGCTATTCCCTACTCTTAGAATGATTAAGATATCATCAATGAAAACCAACACAAATCTGTCCAAGAAATTACTCAGTACATTATTCATTAAGCACATAAAAGTGGCTAGTGCATTGGTAAGCCCAAATGGCACCACTAGAAATTCATAGTGCCCATACCTCATCCTAAAGGATGTTTTGTGGATGTCTTCATCCTTAATTCGGACTTGATGGTATCCATACCTCAAGTCAATCTTGGATAAAATTGTAGCACCCCTTAACTGGTCAAACAAGTCATCAATCCTCGGCAAGGGATACTTATTCTTAATGGTCATGTTATTGAGTTGTCTATAGTCTATGCACAACCTGAGTGTGCCATCCTTCTTATTCACAAACAAAGTTAGTGCTCCTCGAGGAGACACACAAGGACAAATGTAACCTTTATCCAACATCTCCTTTAGTTGTAGTTTGAGCTCAACTAGCTCTGACGTACTCATTTTATAGGGTGCTCTAGACATTGGCATCGCTCCTGGTACGAGTTATATTGAAAATTCAATATGTCTTCTTGGAGGTAGACCTGGTACCTCTTCTGGAAACATATATTTATACTCTCTTAATATGGGATGGTCCTCTATGCTTGATTTATTGTTCTCAACATAGTTCAACACTTGTATTTCATACAAAGGGCATCCTTTTATGTAATACTTCTTCACTTGAAGGGCTTATATTTGTCTCACCGAGACAAGATTTTTAATTCCTTGTAGAGTTATTTTTCTCCCTCTTCATATTCACACTTCAAAGTTTTATTTTAAGAGTCCAACTTGGTTTTATGGGAAACCAACTAGTCAATGCCAATCAACAGGTCATAAGTTCCTAAAGGGAGCATGTTTAGGGTTTCTTGAGTGGGTAATCCATTCATAATGAATTGACATGCTGGTATGACCTCTGTCACCTTTCTTTTTGTTCCAATGGCTAGTTGTACCAACCATGATTTAGCATGTTTACTTGCTGAAATTTACATTTCTCAACAGTTTGAGGGGAAACATAACTCATATTAGAACCCTGGTCAATTAAAATGGAAACTAGATGGTTGGAAATCATACCTTCCATCTCCACCACTGAAGCTTGGCAATCAACTTGTCTATTATCCAAGGCTGCATAAATTTGTGGCATGTTCCTAGCCACATCATTGACTGTGGTAGCCTCCTGGATGTTGTAGACTCTTCGATTGTCCTGTTGCCTATGTGGGAAATATCTCAGCAGGTTTTCTTTTCCATAACCCCAACATTTCAAGGGTTCTCTCTTTTTATTATAAGTCTTATCTGGGGCTAATCCAAAGGGTTATTACCACTCTGAGATGGAAAATTCTGTTGATACACACTTTTAGTAGGAAGGCTCATCTTATAACTTTCCCCATGATTCTTAAATATTGAGGATTGAAACCCCTTCTTCTTGAATCCCAATTTACTTTTCTTCTTCCAATCCTTATGAGGTTCTGCCTTATTCTTGAATTGCTCATAGCAATACTTTGCCTTTCAAATAATGTCTTCTAAAGTCTTAGGTGCATCAAACTCAATTCTCTCCTGAAAGGATTGAGGCAATCCACTAATAAACCATTGCATATTTACCTTTTCATCCTTTATGTAGGGCACATACCTCATCAAATCAAGAAATTTGTTGATATATTCATCTATTGTGAGTTTTCCTAGGTTGATTTCATATAACTCCTTGGTCTTCCCATCGTAGTATTTTTTAGACGGATACTTCTTCTTGAAGTTTTTCTTAAATTGTTTCCATGACAAATCCTTCTCATGGGTTCCTTCCACATTCCTAAGGTCCTCCCACCAAATGGAGGCCTTTCCATTCAGGTTGAAAATGGATATTCGGGCCTTTAAGTTTTTAGAATAGTCATGGACTTTGAAGTACTTCTTCAAGCCAAGTAGAAAAACTTCAGCTTCTTCCCCCTTTTTAATTTATCCATCAAAAGTGAGTGGTTTGAATTTCTTAAACTCTTTAGGGTCATGGCTCTTGGAATGTTTCCTCTTCTTTTTCTCCTCTGGGAATGTGAACTAGTCTCACTACTAGACAATTCCTTGGAGTTGTCAGTTTCCTCACTAGAGGATTCTTCCGTTGAATGTATCTTTGCTCCATGTTAGGCCTTCTTTGAGGTGCTCCTCCTTGTGTGGCTACTTTCAGGACCATGCTTTTGTATTTCAGGGGGACTTTGGTTTTACTTAGTATGATGTCTATCCACATTACTGGTTGCTAGCCCATGTTGCAGCTTCCTTTGTATATCTAATAGGCTTTGTAGTATGACTGTATTAATTTCAGTTTGTTTTTCTTGTTCTTTTATCAACCTTTCATTGTCAACATTACAACTCTGTAATTATGCCCCAAGGCTTCTTACTATTTCATCCAAATCTGGAGGGGATTCCACCACCCTCCTCTCATTAGATCCTTCTTCTCTATTGTGGGAGCTTTCCCCTGACTCATGGTGTGTCACCATTTTTTGCGCTGTAGTTTTCCTTGCTGTCCACTAACTGTTTGGGTGATGATAAAACATTTTTTGTTAGTTAATTATCTACTAGTTTATGAACAACACATGCAATTTGTAAGGTGAAGTCAGCTTCATTATTTGGAACACTAGCGACACACAATTCAATTTTTTGTTTTGAGCATATAACAACAACATAAAGTTTTGTTCCTCTCTTCAGTAGTGGTTTAAATAAGCTCCTTATGAATGGGGTAATATAGGGTGTGACCCCTTAAAAGTTCTCTAATAAAATTTTATGTGACTCGTTCATGAGCCCAAGCAGGCCAAGTATTGTTGCCCACTGTCATACCACTCTGTCACACACCCGACCCTTAAGTACCTTTTTAAGGGATGGGGTATAAATTTTTCTCTTACCTCCGATGAATATGGTATAAAAGACTAATCCCTTTCTCTCAATGGACAATCTCGATGCATGCCAGACCTCCCAAACTTCAGTTAGGATCAATTTGACACATAAGGTTCACCAATCCTACTAGACCCCACTCAACTCATCAATCCATTGAAGATTAACATGTGCCATTGCAATGATGTTCTTAGTCAACATCAATTCTCCATGTCACCACAGGGTGCTTAAGATTGCACGACTGGAGGATGATAATAGTCCCTCTCCTATAGTCCAATTAAAATACTTAATTAATATTTCATAGAATACCATTCTTTGGTAATTAATTACTTAAACCTCGGATAATTATTCGCCACAAACTAATTATCCAGTAATTAATTTTTGCTTAGCCTAATACTCATGGCCCAGTAATTACCGAGGTTTTACTTTCTCTTTCCCCCTTTATAAGTAGTTTAGCACTAACTCAGTGAATTACTCATATGATAATTATGAGTAATTATATTATAACACAATGAGGTTAATTTCTCCATAATTTACTTAAGTTGATTAACCTTAATTAAGGTATATAATTCAATCTCTCCCTGGCACACAACTCCATACCGAATTTTTAGTAATTTCATGCACACACACACATGCATATTTATTTTAATAAAACAAATATAGCAAAGCTATTAAAAATAAAAATTCTTTACAAATATCTAAGTAAAATCTTTGAATTATAACCCTACACCAACCTTGAATCTTTATCTAAGATTTCCACTAACAACTTACATAGACTCTAGTTTCCACGTTTTTTTATACCTAATTATAATGGTCCAACGAAACAACGAAACAATGAGTACCCGAAGTTACCTAGTACTTCATTATTATTGTCTAATAATTTTTTTTTAATTTAAAGCATCATTTTTAAGTTCTAAATCTATTCCAATTTCACCTTTCATTTAAATTAAAAATTCATATTAATATCAATAAACTTAAATAAATATAAATTATATTAATATGATGTTTCACATGAGTCCATTTATAAGTGGATATTCCTAAAATGCAATTTTATTTATAAGGAAAAATAAATAAAACTAAAATGCAATACAGTTATAAGAAAAATCATGAATCCTATGTAATATGTGATATGCTTATAAGAAAAAATATTAAAATATTGAGAAAAACGAAAAATTCTTACAATTATTATACTATTTTCGCATAATTTATTTGCAAATGCATTTACATAATTTATATACCAATTCACTTACATTGTTTTATATTATACTCAAATTAATACAAAATTAAAATAAATTAAAATGGGATTTAATATTTTTAAATTTATTTAATTATATATATATTTTACTTTTTCTTCATCCTTATTTGCAGAAAATCTTCGGTCACCACCTCTCCCTCTGCTTATACCTTTTTCTCCCATCATCTTGTTCAACAACCCAGAACTGAAAAATGTTAACAACCTCTAAAAGCACAGAAACAAAGTGAAAAATTTGAAAGCTTTGGCATATCCCGAGGCAATAAATAATATAAAATTATTTATATGCCCTTTCTTCGTTGTATTATCTAAATAACATGAATGTCATGTGAAATTAGAGACAATTGACGGCTCCATAAACAAGTGTTGCATAGCAGCTTAGTCCCTGCCGATGATGTTTGAAATTATATAATGAATCATCAGACTTATTATATTTTTTCCCCAGAAAAATTCGTAATTTCATTATGTAGATACGAAATTACATTCATAGGTATATAAAGACTATGAAAAAATAGCCATGTATATATTAACTTGTAATGGGAACACTTCCAAAACTATAGTTGCAACAAAGGACATCTTTGTCACACCACCATTAACTTCCTTATCGTTTAGCATCAATGTATCAAATCTGTCTCATAGCCTATACAATATTTGTATATTGTTAAAGAAAAATCACTGATAGGTTGACTATTATGGTGCCTGTACATATAAAAAAAAAACATTAAGTAATTTAAACTTTGGGTTTCTAATAACCAGATTATCTCTGCTGTCTGTTTTTCGATATGCCACGGACAATAGTCTAGCTGCGAGGCTTCTTTGGAAAGCCTATCAGCCAACTGGTTTTGTTCCTTGTATATATGAGAGAAATATATAGAGTAAAAAATAGTAATAATTCTCATAACTTCTTAAAAAAACGACACAAGACAGGTTATGTGATATCTTTGTACTTTGTTCACCCAATTGATGATTAGTAAGGAGTCCCCAAAAACCTGTAAAGTTTTGCATCCCTTTTCCACAACAAATAATAACAACAATTTTAATGCCAATATCTCATATTAGTTATTTGTACTGGCTCCCAACCCAGAGTTGAGAAGAAAAAATGAGAGGTGGTAATGTAAAGACAACCACCCTGCCCCCCCCACATTAACTGATCCCCCGAAGCTGCCCCGTTGAAATAGGCCCACGGTCTTTCATTATCTATAACTTCATCCTTTATATCTCGGAGGTTTCCAACCCCCACCCTTCCCAAGGATTTAAAGTGTTCAAAAATGCCAATACAAGTAGTTTCTACCCGAGAGGTTGAGTGGACCTCATCCCTAAAAATTGAATTGTTCCATGCCATCCAAATCCCCCAGGAGAGAATGAAAAGGAAAGACTTGTTTTCATGATGCCCACTCGCCAATAGCCAATCTTTCAAGGCAACTTCAAAAGAAGTTCCCTGCCAACGACCAAGAGTAATGTGCAATTTGTAAGAATCTACCCAAACAGATAAAGTGAAGGTACAATGCATAAATATATAGTCGACAGTCTCAGCTTGTTCTTTATAGAGCGAACACCATCTAGGCCCATTGAACTGTCACTTTTGAATATTGTTCCACGTTGGAAGTTTATTCTCCGATATAGACCAAACCAAAAGTTTCCCTTTAGCAGGACAACGTTGATTCCAAAGTTTCTTCAACGTTGATTCCAAAGTTTCTTCCTCCACCATAGTGATTCTCTCTAGTATAAGTCTACACTTAGCTGAACATAACCTGCTTTTGGAGTGTAAGCTCCTCCCAGGTCCCCATCCCAAAGGAGTTCATCCTCCCGATCCGTCAAACAAATATTTTTTCTCTGAAGAGCCCGGATGTACCTGTCCCAAAGAAAAAGGTCTTCCCTAACAAGACCCACCAGTCTCCCACTTTTCCAGCCTTGATTCTAGATATTTGTAGTGTTTGGGTCCCCGACTTGAGCTAAAAAGAAGAAACCCCCTCGCTCCAACTAGGAACATAATTCTGCACTAAGTAAGTTTTCTTGATTGTAACCCACCCACAGGTCCAATCCAATCCTGACTAAATGTCTAGATCCAATCCTCCAATCCAAACCATTCCCCATCACCTCAAAATCCTTTAAAACTACTTTCCATATAATAGAGATTCCAGACATTCGAAGGTTGGGATTCCTAATCCACTCAAGTATTGAAAGTGGGGCCATGTATTTATGATAAACAACAATAGTACAAAGATTTTGGGCATTTATCAATCTCCATGAGCATTTTGCTACAAGTGCTTTAGAGAACAAAAATATATTTTTAAGTCCCCAGCCCCCGAGGGCCTTTGGCATCTCCATTTTCTCCCACCGAACCCAAGGCACCATTTGCTTAAGTAAGATAAAGAAAGATTCCTTGGTTTTTCCAGAATACCCTTCAGTATCCAAGACAAGGACATCCAATATACTAGGATAGCCTCTAGTACCGACTTGATCAGTACTAATCTCCTAGCCCTTGACAACCATTTGTAGCACCACCCCTTTAATATTTTTTCTAACTTTGCTATAAGCCATATCCAATCGGTCTTTCGGTAATCATTGGGTTTTAAGTGAAAATCGAGATATTTCAAACCTTCGTCTAGTCCCAAAACCTGGTAAGGGAGTTGTGATAAAAAGTGTTGTATGACTTCTTCCTTGACTAAAGAAAAGAAAATACTGGACTTCTGAGCATTAATCAACATACCAATTTCTTTTTTAAATAGAGTGAGCCCTTCAAATAATATGTCAACATCTCTCTTCATACCATCACAAAATATTAGGATATCATCAACAAGTAGTAAGCGAGTGATGTACTTACCAGGGGATATTTTGATACCCTTGAATCTACCAGAGTTCTTTGTCACTGCCAAAAAACAACTAAGTCCTTCCGCCACCAAGAGAAAGAGTAAGGGTGACAATGGGCACCCCTGTCGTAGGCATCTTTCGGCTTTAAAAAAGGAAGAGGCTGAACCATTGATACAAATATATAAGGATTCCGAAGACAGACACCCCATCACCCAATTGGTAAAATACAACCCGAACCCAAGATGAATTAGAAGCATCCTTAAATACAACCAATTTACTTGGTCGTAAGCTTTTGATAGATCAATTTTTACAACAGCTCCCCTGAGTTTCTTAGTTTTTATGATGTGTAGTCCTTCTTGTTGATTTTTCAATAAGCTAGGTTAAGCATGAAGTTCATTCCATTTTATCATTTAACTTAACCATAGACAATAATGTTGCAGCAACCAAGATCACAAGAAGAAACACCATGCACAAGAACACAAGAAGTATCCTAGGAAACCCTTCTCAACAAGGCAAGAAAACCCAACCAAATCCTTTGCTATATTATTCAAGATAAAGAGCTTCATCACCAAGAAAGACCTAGCACAGAAGAGGGTGCTCCAACCCTAGAAGGCTAGCACCCAAGAGAGGTGCGCACCTTTTCCCAAGTAGATGTACTTGCTGAAATTTCCAAACTCACATGAAGGATATAATCCCATAATGGGGAATCTTCCTTTACTTATATTAGACCTGTCCTATCAGCAAAAGTGTCTATTGGCTCAATAGGGCCGACCTCTATAAGTCATAATATAATAATAATAACTATTATAATTAATATTATCCAGATTAATTATCTTTTACATTTATTATTAATCACATTAAGGTGGGGCCAACCTGTACCCTTTACATAACAATTAGGGTTACATGTAGGTCTGACTCTTGAACACTATATAACAAAGGATCTGATACACCCACTAGTTCTCATCCACTAGGGGCACATCCATAAGGATGCCATATCTCTGGTTCACTAGATTACACAGAAGAACCAGATCTTCACACGTTCACCTGTGCTCGTCCACAAGCACATCCACTCTACAGATCTTCATTCCCACTGCCTCACATAAGAGAATCATCCAGAGTCTTCTCGTCAACTCTGCTTCTTAGAGGAGGCTAATACATCATCTTCATTTCTATTCACATGATGATGCACCCAACACTTTGGGATTTCACACATTCACCTTGTGCTCAGCCACATGCATGTCTAACTCAACAGATCGCCTTTCCCACTAGATAATCATCTGGATTTCTTCTCAACTCTTTGAATGGAGGAGGTCATCTCTACATTCCTAGCTCTTTCTCAGGAAGGAATGACATACCCTTCTTAGGGGATTTCTCTCAGGTTTGTAAGCTGAGAGAAAGACTCACATAGCTGCAATGATCCACATCTCACAGGTTTGTAAGTTGGAGAATGTCTCACATAGTTGAATTCATCAACACTCCCTCTCAGCTAGGGAGGCATTCTTTATCATGCCAAGTCTCACACATATGTATTTTTAATTTTGTCTTGGCTGGAGTTATCAACACTCCCTCTCAACTAGGGAGCCATTCTTCACGACGTTAATTTGGTGAAGATATCTGTAGTCGGCTCATGTGTAGGAAGGTACTGCATGTGTATGATTTTCCTCTGCATCATATCTCTGATATAAGGATATTTCATCTCATCATATTTCGATCCTTCAGGAAACACGGGTTCTCAAGGAGCTTTACTCATGGTTCTTGGTTATCATCACAGAATCCATCTCATGGACAATTAAATCTGTAAGAAGCTTGTGAAGCCACATTGCTTCGCACACTCGATGCTATATACTCTGCCTCTGTGGTACTCAAGGCTACAGAGTTTTGTTTCCTGCTGCATTAGGAAACCATGGAAAACTTCACGATATAACATCAACCGAATGTGCTTTTCCAGTTCACAATACTTTCTTCTCAATCTGAATCGACATATCATGCAAACTCAAGTTCATGCTGGAGGCATATCTAAGGCCATATCCAACTATGCCTCATATATATCTCAATACATGTTTTGTTGTTGTCTAGTGAGTCTGTCTCGGTTGACTCATGAAATGAATAGGCACATTCACTGCATGGCATGAATCAAGTCTTGTGTTAACCAAATACATTAGTGATCCAATCAGCTGTGGATCAGTGTCGTCTGGATCATCATCAGTCTTCTTCTTTAAATCCATCACGGTGGATTTTTCATTCTGTCATACTGAACTTGTTTAATATTTTCACTGTATATTTTCCTTGACTCATGAAAATCTTATCGATCCTCTGTCATACTTCTTGTCCCAAGAAGTAGTGCATCATACTCAGATTCTTCATCTAGAATTCAGAAGTCAATGGTTATTTGTATCCAACAACAATGCTTTCTGAATAATTCATCAGGATCAGGCTCTCGTCACCAAAATTGTAATGATATAGGTTTGGATCAACAACACTCTTGCTGAAATCCAAACTCATCAAGAATCTATCTATCCGATATAGTTTCCAATTCATGGATGGTAGTATGGATGGAAGTGTATCGGGTTCACTGGGTCAAGTGTCTCATCATAGACAAATCCCTCTATTTTTGAGAAACCTCTGGCTATAGATCTCATTTTGCATTTCTTGACACTTCCATCAGCTGCATGCTTGATCTTATAGATCCACTTGTAAGTTACCACAAAGTTCCCTTTTGGTCCCTAAATAATATCTTATACATCATTCTTTAATATATACTAGTATTCTTTGGTTATGGCATCTTGCCATACCTATTCTCTTGTTGTTTCTCTAAGACAAGGAGGCTCAACATCAATGAAGTGGCTCATGACTGAAAGATAGTTTGGAAATCTCTTTCGCTTTCTCGGGATGTGCCTTGAGAGGCTTGTATGTTTCTCTGCCTTTTGCAGAGTGAGTCTAGGTAGGCCTTTTATTCCCTACTATAATATCTCTGAACATATCAATTGAAGAAACTGGATCAACTGGAATAATGTCTGTCTCCCTTTGGACTGCTGAAGGGGGAGAAGGTATTATCTCATTGTCAATCTCCATCTGATATTCTCTGGGTCTTTGAAAGACTATCTCTTCTTCAAGGACAACGTTTTTTCTTATCTCAATCTGTCTTTGACTAGGGATGCTGATCTGGAATGTATTTGAAGATTCATTGTATCCTTTCTTTCTAAGGGATCTAGCTTGGACTTATTCTCTTTGGGTACATGAAAATACACTGGGAACCCAAATATCCTGAAGTGTTCAATCTCAGGCTTCACTCTGGTGGAGGCTTCTTCGGGAGTTGTGTTTTTCAAAGTCTGGTGAATACTCTTGTTCTAAACATATATTGTGTCATGCATGCTTCTGCCCATAGAATCATAGAAGGATTCTGATCATGCATCATTGCATTGGTTTCCTCAATGATGGTTCTATTCTTCCTCTTTCTTAAATAGTTTTGACTCATTCTGAGTCAAGTGGCTCCCTTTGAAGGATAAACATCTTCCTTTTCTTGTTAACCTATTTGGAACAAGAAAAAAAAAAGAACTAACACAAGAATATATCCTAAAGGAGAATAATGAGTACATCTCTAGAATCAAAACAATTTAAGGAATGTTGTCACAGCTACAACACCTACTTGTAATGTAGCAAACTTATAGAAATATAGGTTAGAGGAATGACAATTACAACAATCATACCCGAAGTCTTTACTTTGAGTGTGTTGTTCCTCTGAATTCACTGAGATCCCTCTAGATCCATGACTTCAACAAAAGTTCCTTCCTCCTATAATTTCCCTCATGATAATGATACAAATAATATATACAAGTGTACACCTGAGGATGATGTTATGATTTCTCCAATGGCTCTTGGCTGATCTCTATCCTCTGAGATCTTTATGAAGAAGATAGTCACAGTGTCACCTTTTGTCATCTTTGTTATTTTGAAGCTAGCTCTTCAATATAAGGGTTTGAGTAGGTTATTGGATTCCTTGTCCTGACGTCATCTTCCTTCCATTCATTGATAGATGTATCTAGTAAACCCTTTTGTATTAACCACAATAAGTCTTCCTCTGAAGTCTTGTCTTTCAAGAACTTTAAAGTTGCTTGATTCATCAAGCTTATCTTCCATCATAGTTTTTGTTCACCATAATTTTAGATTCTTGACAACCCTTTGTCAACTATGCTAGGCTATAAATTTTAGGTTTTATTGGACTTATGATTGCCAACAATAAGCCTTTGAAAGATAGGAGAACACTAGTGAGTTGAAGAGCTCCTTCAATGAGTTTGTAGAAACCCTAATTTTGAAATTTTTGCAGAAATTGGAAAAACCCTAGGGCCAAAATTTCAAAAAGCTCGAAATGTCACTCTGAGAGTCTCTGGAGATGTGCTAGAGGAGGTCGTACTCTACTTTGCCAAAATTAGCCCCAACCTTCAAGTTTTTAAGGGTTGAAACACCTCATAAAGGACGACCGTATGAATTTTCTGGAAACCCTAGGAGGGTCGTACGGTTCTGCAGAGAAGAGATGAGACAGGTAGATGCTTGTGCAATGGGTTCTTCAAGACCTATGCTCTAATACCATGTTTATTTTTCAATAATATAGGTTAAGCACGAAGTTCATTCCATTTTATCATTTAACTTAACCATAGACAATAATGTTGCAACAACCAAGATCATAAGAAGAAACACCATGCACAAGAACACAAGAAGTATCCTGGGAAACCCTTCTCAACAAGGGAAGAAAACCCAGCCAAATCCTTTGCTATATTCTTCAAGAGAAAGACCTAGCACACAAGAGGTTGCTCAAACCCTAGAAGACTAGCACTCAAGAGAGGTGCGCACCTTTTCCCAAGTAGATGTACTTGCTGAAATTTCCAAACTCACATGAGGGATATAATCCCACAATCATGAATCTCCCTTTACTTATATTAGACTTGTCCTATCAACATAAGTGTCTATTGGCTCAATAGGGACGACCTCTATAAGTCACAATATAATAATAATTATTATTATAATTAATATTATCCATATTAATTATCTTTTACATTTATTATTAATCAAATTAAGGTGGGGCTGACCTGTACCCTTTACATAACAATTAGGGTTACATGTAGGTCTCACTCTTGAACAATATATAGAAAAGGATTTGATACACCCACTAGTGCTCATCCACTAGGGGCACATCCATAAGGATGTCATATCTCTGGTTCACTGCATTACAAAGAAGAACCAGATTTTCACACGTTCACCTGTGCTCGTCCACAGACACGTCCACTCTACAGATCTTCATTCCCACTGCCTCACACAGGAGAATTATCTCGAGTCTTCTTGTCAACTCTGTTGCTAAGAGGAGGCTAATACATCATCTTCATTTCTGTTCACATGACGATGCACCCAACACTTTGGGATTTCACACGTTCACCTTGTGGTTAGCCACAAGCACGTCTAACTCAACAGATCACCTTTCCCACTGGATAATCATCTGGAGTTCTTCTCAACTCTCTGAATGGAGGAGGTCATCTCTACGTTCCTAACTTTGTCTCAGGCAATAACCACACACCCTTCTTAGGGGATTTCTCTCAGGTTTGTAAGTTGAGAGAAAGACTCACATAGTTGAAATGATCCACATCTCACAGGCTTGTAAGCTGGAGAATGTCTCACATAGCTGCATTCATCAACACTTCTTAGGCTACTCCAATAGCCTCATGTATTTGCCTTCCTTCCAAAAAACCAAATTGTTCATTGGAAATATTTTTGGACATGATAACCTTTAACCTTCTACTAATGACCTTTGAAATAATCTTATAAATACAATTGCATAACGAGTTTGGCCAAAAGTTGTCAAAAGAAGAGGGATTATCTCACTTTGATATGAGTGCAATAAACATAGAGTTCAAAGGGTTATGAATATAACCATTCACCCTTGATTCCTCAACCACCTTCATAACATTCAGACCAATCAGATAAAAAAAACCCAGATAAAAATTAATAGGCTAGCCATCAGGGCCTAGGATTTTCCCTTTTTGAAAAGAGTGGATAACTTCCAACAATTCCTTTTCAATAACTGCTGCCATTAAATTCCGATTGTCTTCCTCCTCCACAAACTGAGGGAATAACCAAGGAACCTGTACAATTTTTGCAATGGATGACCCCTCCTAGGCCTTGAATAAGTCACTAAAGTGTTCAATACCCAGTGAGGCCAGACCATCAAAAGAAGTAACCACCCCGCCTTCCCTCTTTCTTAGCCCCCAGATAATATTAGCCAATTTCCTATCTTTGGCATATTCTTGAAAAAAAATTGTATTTTCATCGCCACAAGAAAGCCAAATTGCACGGCTCTTTAATCTCCACAAAGCTTCTTTTTCCTCTAATAAACACCTGTGTCTTTTCTCCAAACGAACCAGATTCTCCTTTTCACTGAGAGTTATGAACCTCTTCCCTACACCTTTATGAATCTCCAAGAGAGATAATTTGATGTGTCTCAGTTCGTGTTCCTCCTTGAAATTTTTCTCCCGTGACCAAGAAATAGTAGCTTGTTTTAACCTTTTAAGGTTCCCCACAAACTGAACAGCCGCAAGGATCTGATGAACAATGGAGACTGGAGTCCACAAGCCCCTAACTAAATCTTGATATGATGGATCCAAAATCCATCCTTCAAATAATTTAAAAGGGCTCAATGCTCTTCTACTTCTGCCACTTAACTCCAACACAATCAGTTTGTGGTCAGATTCCCCCCCAAAAGAAACCCACTGTTTGACCAAATCTAACAATTCCAATAAATCCTCCATCAATAAGAACCCGTCCAAACGCTTTTCCACCCTATCATCCCCAACCCTTCTATTACACCAAGTTGGATTAAGTTTCAAGGGATCTACATGAATCAACCCATGATGGTCCAAAAAGTTTTGAAAATAATTGGTTAAAGTATCTGGGACAACGCGCGGTCCCCAAACCTCAACAGTCCCTAAAGAAAAATTTAAATCCCTGTCGAGAATAATATCCTTCCCACTAATCCAGAAGCATCTAGCTAAAAATTTCCAATATCGTTTTCTATCAAGGTAAGGCCCATAAACATTTATAATAGTCACATTGTGCCCCAAACCAAAAGAGAATAAGTTCAGACCGATCCCCGACTCAAAACTCCAAACACTTTCATAATTACAATTATTTGTGAGCCACCCATAAGCCAACCCGCCAAAATGCCCCCTAGCATCCACCACTACAAACTTCCAACCTGGAAACAAAGACTCAAGAGCCTTCACCATTGTTTCACTATTCCCCAACATTTCTTGTAACAAAATAACATCTAGTGAGTTCAATTCCAGTAACCTCCGTAGAGACGATTTTTTTGATGGGTTCGCCAACCCATGACAGTTGAAAGACATGATTTTTATGAGGTAACCTGCCCAAAGGTTTTCTTTTCTCTAAGTGCCCATTCGATGGAAGACTGCTGACCCAAAGACAAATTGATTCTGGCCCTATCTTGAGCTAAAAAAAGGTGCGATTTTTGACCTCTACCTTTGCCAGAAAGTGAAGTTCGAGGGAAATATCCCAGACCTCGCCCTCCTAGTCCAAAATATTCATCCCTCACAGGGTCCCCTTTGACAACTGACCTATTTCTAAAATGATAATGTACCCTGTTGTTGTTCGAAGAGGAGTTTGTAGAGGCTGAAGGGGTAACACACATAGTTGGAAGAAAGGTTCTGGAGACCTCCACTAAAGAAGAAGGGGAAGGTGGAAAGGAGGAGAAAACCAAAGGTGAAGGTGCAGATACCCTTTCTGCCTCAGATACAATTGAACAATGTAGAGATGGGGCCAGAAAAGGCGAGGATCCCCCGACACCGAAGGTCCCATAATAGGCGTGACTAAAGAAGGGGGAAAACACAACCCACTAGAAGCCAAAGGACATGTGAGAGAAACTATATTCACAGTTGAAAGGCCTTTCAAACCCCGAGTAGTAAGGGAACCATCACCACCCAAAACCTCACCCACTTACTCGAGAAATATTGTTCCCGTCGAAAGGTAGTCGTGGAAGGAAAAGGGAACTTTAAACCATCCACCGAAGAAGGAAATGCACAGTTTTCCAAGGAGTTTGGAGGAAGACTAGAAAATTCCTTTCTCGAAGGAGAGTCCATGGCCTCCTCCTTGTGCCCACCATCGCCCAACTGCACCTCCAGAGACGACCCCGAGGATGAATTTGGTGTCACAGATCCCTTAGTGAAACAGGGTTTTCCTTTGTAGGGTAAAGGACACTCTACGATCCCGTGACCATAGGCATGACACTTGTGACATCTGAAGGGGATTACCTCATAATCTAAGATTTGAACAAATGTTCCAGCCGTCAATTCAATAGTTAACTCCTGTAGTAGTCCTGGGCACATATTTAACCTCACCAGAAACCTCGCCACCGACATAAGACCTGTATCTTCAAAGGACATATCTGCTTCAATATAACTTCCTAGCATATTACCAATTGCAACAAACCTAGTAGAATTCCAGAACTTCATAGGAAGACCCGACAACCTGACCCAAATAGGTTCCTCATCAACCCTCTCCTTCTTTTCATCAAAAGTAGGAGTCCACATTTTGAGGACTATGGGCATTTCAACCATACTCCACAGCTTCAACAAAACCCAGTTTACATCCTCGCTAGAAGAGAAAATGAAAGAAAACCATCCCCTTGACAATAAACAAATGAGTGGCATCTTTGAGATGTCTTTGAGCCAGTTTTGTTTATCCATTCCTTCAGAAAATTGATACCCAACTTTTTTCCCCTAACTATGCCAACCACCGCCAACTCAGAGAAATCAACTACCCTATCCATATCGATGTCTTCCCCAAATACCAGATGCTAAGATCTCTTCCTGTTGCCCGCACAATGAATACCTTTTGAACTCGAAGACAAACAACCCCCATCACCCTTCTGACCCTTTGTATGTTGCTCCAAGCTCGAATGATAGAGTTAAGGTTTTTCCACTCTTATTCAAACACCTTACCCATCCCGCCTTGATCTACAACCCCTGCTGATACACCTCCAGCCTCCCCCAAACCTCCCAAAGAACTATCGACGTCAAGAAGAAAATCAGAGGGGGAGAAGGCTAGTTGTGAGCTAAAACCTAAAGTTTCTTTTGGGATAGAACCCCAATTTCCTCCCTCGACCAAATCACCAATATCAAGGCCACTACCCCTTGAACCTTCCTCCCCCACAACAAAAAACAAACCCTACTCAAAACCCTCATCTGGTTCTATGCTCCTTGTGGGATCTTCGTCCCAACCCACCGAGAAACCCAAACCACCAGAAAAAGACATGTCACCCATGGGGGTAAACCCTGAACCTGTCACACCTGACAATAAAGCCTCCGAACACACAAAATCCTCTGTCAATGTTAGCCCGGAATTGCTGACATCCAACCTAGGATTCCCGGCTGAAAGGTCACCCCACTCCCCACTAGACGACTTCCAAGCCGCCATATCACCGCGTCCCTCCAAACCGACTGAAAAAATCAGGAAGAGACCATTACAATATGAGGTAACAGGGTCCCCCCCTTCCTTTGCCCTGGCCATGGCAATCAGTTAACACCGCTCTATCCCAAAAAGAGCCCACAGACACCCCTGCTAGCACTCGAAAACCAGACCTGTCCTGTAAACCCTAACCCTAACCAACACCCTCGTCATCGCCATAAATCAGTTCTCTTCTTCAAACTTATTATATAACTAAATGCATAGGTAATAAGTATTCTATATTATTGTATATAAAGTATTTAAATTTTGTATATATATATATATATTTCTATTTATTTTGATCAATATATAGTATTATTTATGACCATATATAATATTATTTGTGGATGGATGAATTGAAAACAAAAGAAGTGAGCACGAACTTCAAACCTTATGTTAAATATTGAAAGACTTGAAACCAACAATAAAACTTTAAATAATTTATCAATTAAAAATAAAAAAATAATTAATTTTACTATATAAAATTTTTTATTTAAACGTTAGATCTTATACACAAATTTAAAATAAAAAACTAATGTAAAATCAAAGACAAATGTATTAATGCTTTGACATAGTTGTATAGTTTGTGGGCTTCATAATATGCAATTAATACTTTATACTCAAATTCCATTGTAATCAATTATAATAATAATTCAATTTTTAAATTATAATTTAATTAAACATTTAATATATGGGATTTTTATTTATATATTATGAAATAGAGAAGCTATATAAAATTGTGTCCTATTATAATTAATATAATTAATAGTTTAATAAGTGTCATAATCCATGCTAATTCGTATCAATATCTCATAATAATAATAATATTAGATATAATAATTTATAATAAATAATAACAACAGTTATATAGGAGACTAAATAATAATCTATAATAAATTCTTTTATTATAAATTAGATTATAGCTTAATTATATGTTATATAAATCAAATTTAAGTGTTAATTATTAATTATAAAATATAATAAATTTATAATTAATATAAACTAATAATAAATTTATAAGCAATATGATTTTAATCGTATTTAGTCGGTGTTATTAGTCCCTGCCGTAGGCATAGAGGGACTATAACGATCGATAATGCGTTGACTACATATTAGTTTGTCCTTTGACTCGAAATATTTGCACAATACCTATTGTTGGAGCTATGGAATTAAAAGCACATAACATATATGTACTGCTATGATTGGATAAGAGATTGGAGGTCTTATTGTCGGCATCGCTATTCCCAATGTACTTATGGAAACATATCCAAAGTTTTTCTCGTAGACAGTATTTTTTAATCATATATTTTTCCTCTATATTGGTTGAAGGTCGATTAATGATAGCATTAATTCGAATGTTTGTATTAGCATTTTTTGCTAGCCGAATATATCCGTAGGTTATGATGTGTACTAAGCATATAATTGAAATGTTTTGATATCCAATATTTGTAGTGATTGAGAATTCCAAAGTGTATAACGTCTTTGGCGGATGTATATTTCTTGAAATGTATTGACACTTACTCCGAGATGCCTCAATAGGCTCGACAATGTAAATGTTTACATGACACGACGTCCTCCAACACCCCTGACAGCTTAAATGTTTGCATACTGCGAGGTCCTTAGACAGCCTGTCAGTCTTAAATGTTTATGTAAATATGCTTCTCGGAGTACATTTTTCCTTGAAATTTTCTATACAGTTACAGTGAATTTGCACAGCCTTGTTTGTCCACCGCCAGTTCAATAGCCATTGCATGTTTCATCCTTGTTCTGCCATTGAAGCTAGATACATTGTTTACTGGTTCGATGAGTGCTTCTTCTTCGCTGGTTTCTCGGTTGCTGCTTGTTGTTGTTTTGCTCGCGATTCGACCTGCACTTCTGCATTTCATTGTTTCAGAGTAAGTTTGGATGCCATAGTTTCATTTTGTATTCGTTGTTTGCTGTTCAGTGTTTGCAGTTTGCAAGTAGAATGTTTGCTTATTTGTAGTCACATGTTCCTTGTATGTTTCCGGTTCCTTCTGTGCTTGGGGTGCAGTTTCGTAATCGTTGGAGATACATATATATTGTTCACTGGCTCGATGGTTCTTGCTGGTTTGTGGGTTGCTAGATCTGTTTGTTTTCCTGGGGTTTGTGCTTTGGGACCCTGGGGGTGCAGTTCATTTTGTTGGTGCTTTCTCGCTGGTTTGGTCCTTGCTGTTTTCTTTTGTTTGATTCGGCCTTGCAGGGTTGGGGTGCAGCGACAGTTGTTGGAGCTTTTCTTTTTTCCTTTTTTTGGATTGTTATTGTTTGTTTGGGGCGCTTTATGGTGTTCAATGCCTGCACCCATGAGTCGACATGTAGTTGTGTTATTTTCCATGTTTTCCGAGGCCAATATCTGCTATTATGTGAGATTTTGCTGCTGCTCCAGTCCTGCCATGAAAGAAAATAGTTGGATGCAAAATTGTGCGAGGATTGCATGTGAAGTTACAATATTTGCTATTTTTTTGTTGGAATAAAGCATATGTATGCAGGCTACATTTATAAACCATGTATGGTCAGATGTGCGGATATGACATTGCATGTTCTTTCTCCTCTACATAGACTGGTGTGCGCACGATACAATTTGTGTTGTGCTTGAGATATGATATGTGTAACAAAGATTCTGCAAGATTATATTTCATGTCTGGAAGCATGTCTGGGTAGTTTGCCACGAAAAACTGAGAACTTGTATCGTGGGCACAACAGTCTATGTAGAGGATAAAGAACATGGTTAAAGGGCATATCTGGATAAATTGCCAGGGAAAACTAGAAATCGTTTAGCTGTGGCCATGCAATTGCGTGATATTTTGTCGCTTGTAATATATTTTGGGCAAGGAAAAAAAATCTACACGTTTACAACCATGGATAGAGAAGCACAAAGGTTCGTGTTTCTGCCTTTCTAGACTGTTCGTTGAGTCAGTTTTGCTGTATGTGCATATTGCTTGTTCTCCGGTGAATACCAACTTCCATTGATGTTCATTGAATTTTGTGCGTTCCCACATTGAAACAAACAGAGTAGCTGGTGAAAAGGAGGGAGTCTTGACTGCAGCGGCTGAGGAAGATATAGAAAGGTGCATGCTTGTACTATTGTTTCATATTGCGTTGTTTTGTATTTCATTTATGGTCTGTATATATGTTAAACTAGTTGCGTGCCTTCCTATATGGTAATTTATCTTTGTTACATGCATCATAATAAGCTAGTTCATGTCCGTTGTGTTTGCACTGCATTGCTGCATTTAAACAAACAGAATGGTTGGACAGGACGAAGGACTCTTTGGTGGGTAAATATACCTGTTTCTTTTTCTTTTAGATGTCTGTCTTCATATTAACTTGCCTTCGTGTCCATTGCATCTTCGGCGTTGCTGCCTTGGAAAAAACAGGTTGCTTGGACATGGAGATGACTTCTTCTGTGCAACAACAGAGGATTCTGTGGTACAATCTTCTAAAAGGTATACCAAGTGTGCTGGTAAATTAAATATACAAACCGGGTGGGGGTATATAATATTAGACTTGAAAACGATCACTTCGCAGTAATGGGCCTTTCTGCGCTCCCTATTTCTACTTTTCCCATTATCTATTATCCCTTTTGTTTTCTAATTCATCTGGTTAGTGTGCTTTCCAAAAATTCCTTCATGCGTCGGTTGGCGGAGTAACAATTTGACATATGTGGTCCTGCTCCTACCTTATTCCATAGTTACCCACTTTCTCGATTGTGGGTGCCAAGCTGGCAGGTTGAATATTTCTCCCTTGGCTTCCGAGGGTCCGTGATATATAGATTGGCCATGGTGCCTCACGTTCACGCCTTGTTTACTATTAAACATCACTCCAGTTAAAAAATTCAGATGCATACATTTTTTGGGTTATTTTTGTCGTTCCGATGGACAATATACAATGCATATGCTTGTTTAGTCCTGATGTTCATCTGCACATGCTTGCATCAGAAAAAGTTGGACTAGTGACATGACCATGAGCAGTCAGTCATCCCAGACATAGACAGACCGACAAGGCCAAAGGTAAAGATGCATATGCTCTGCTCTTACTATGTTTACTAAACAGATTTCCTGGGATGTATATTCATCTATGGCATGGCAGATATGATGATGCCATCTGCAATACATGGTTTGCAGCTCGCCAGAGGTATCAACAAGTACAAGCGAGACGCCGAACGTTCTACATGTTCCGCAGACTAAGAGGTGTGGTTGCGAAACTGTGGCTCCATAGTACATAAAAAACTATGCGTGTACTTGTAGCACACTACCATTTACTTTAGTTTTCCTGTTCAAAAAATGTCATCAGGTCTAGAGTTGTAGCATCCAAAGTACAGTCAATAGAGGCCTTGAACAACCGCTAAAGTGGACAAGTGTTCATCGGGGACATAATGGTTGTCTATAGCACCTACTTGGACAAGGCAAACAAAAGTAGATCCATTATGCATGCTGACATGACAGACAAGGATGCCATGATGACAGTGACACTGACTATTCCTCCACAACTTTTCCAGAAACATGTAGAAAATATTATGCCGCGTAATGGGATATCCATTACAAATTTTAATATATTGCCCAAAACAGTATATGACCATGGTGATTGCGATCGAATTATTTCACTGAACGAAACAAACATTGTGGAAAAAATTCTCGCTGTTTGTTCAGAATATCGCTTCATCTCAGAATCGACTAGCAACCAGCTTGCATAGAGCACTGATGTTTACCCAATCAGAATGATTGGGGCTGCTGTTACATTGGCGAGAAAATTTGGCTCACAACACATTCTCCATATAAAGGATGGCGAGTCAGACAACGACAAGGCAATGGTACCGCTTTGCATATTCAGTTTTGTCCTTTACTTTTGCATCTGCATTTATGTTGGATAAGTTACACAAATATTGCACTGTTCCATGTTGCAACTACAATTGTTCGATACGTATTCATATTTGTTTTCGTCAATAGAACAACAATTTCATAGAGGGCAGATTCCACTTATGCTGTTCAAAAATATAACAAAGAAGAGGGATGCTAGAGAAAGTATATTTCAGACAACCCAGGCAAAATTTGTAATAGAGTTGCAAGCAGATATAGTAGAGGATCTGAAGAAACTAGCTAGCTCTACAACTATTGTGCGTATACATCCACAAAATCATCCTCACTTTTCTTATAGAAATAGCCTTCAACAAATTTTTGCGCCTGTTTAATTTTTTTTTTTTTTTTTAAAGGGGAGGGGGGGTGTAGTTGTTTATCATATTCTTCAATGTATTAATCCCTTTGCTTGCTTTCCCAGGTTGAAGGTCCTTTAGTTTCAGACAATGTGTACTTGACCCCCTTTGAGCCTGTATGTGAAAACTGCAATTCCCCTGCTTCTGCCTCCACTTTAATAAGTGATGATATGATTGATTGTCTGCGATGTGGTGAAAAATGTCCATATATATATGGACATTGCGTCAATGTTTTTATCCGAACCGTGGTCAACACAACTGTGCATTGTATGGTTAGACAAACTCTGTTACAAAATGTGCTTCCTGAGTTGGTAGAGTTGTCATATGAAACGTATCTACAGAAAAAGGAAAGCAGTGTGTACATGCTGCGACAGCTTCAGATACAGAGCAAATTCATCTTAAATGAGGACAATGCAATTTTTCATATCGGTTGAAGAAGTGGAAAAAATAAAATATATGAAACTTTGGCAGGAAACGAAAATACCTCATGTGTCTCTGTAATATTTGTTCAACATCCAGATGAATGTTCATTGGACTTGGTCCATATCTCTGTAATCCCCATATATCACATGGCCCCTGTTATTTCCTACTGGGAACATATATCACATGCAAGATAAAACAAATGCGACGACATCTTTTCTTTGTATATCAAATTATTTGGTGCAAAGGTCGATGGGTTCTGCTCTATGGAACCTTCTGGAAACTTGCTTGCGGTCTGTTTAAAGTATGGTTGGTTCTTGGTTATCTCCTTTGTCTGTCAATCTGTATATCGTGGAACTCCAATTGTTCTTTAGAGGACATGAAACAATATAATTGAATTTTTACCCAGCTGGCATGCAAATCCGCTTGATAATTTCTATGGTGATGTGACGCAAATGTAGTATGTGGCTTGCTTTAGCAGATTTCCTTGATCAATGAACTTGGTCAAATTATTGTTCTGAAATAATTTGAAATCAACGAATATATAGTGTGAGAAGTGCAATTGTCCTATCATACCAATAAGAGGCTCTTAAAATTCAAATTGGTCGTTGTTTTGCCATTTTTGCTTATTCGCTGAACTTGGTAAAATTAATATCCTAAATAATTTGAATGAACGAATAATAGTTAATATTAATAATTTAGTATTTGAAAATAATGTTTTTAGATAAAGTTAGATAGGATGAGCATCCCTAAACAATTTTAATTTTGAACCTGCCAAAATTTGGTCCTCGCTGTTTTCTTTTGTTTGATTCGACCTTGCAGGGTTGGGGTGCAACGACGGTTGTTGGAGCTTTTCTTTTTTCCTTTTTTTTGGATTATTATTGTTTATTTGGGGCACTTTACGGTGTTCATCCCCTGCACCCATGGTTCTACATGCAATTGTGTTATTTGCCATGTTTGCCGAGGCCGATATCTATTATTATGTGAGATTTTGCTGCTGCTCCAGTCCTGCCATGAAAGAAAATAGTTGCATGCAAAATTGTTAGAGGATTGCATGTGAAGTTACAATATTGTTTGTTTCTAAAAGTACATGTTTACTATGTATTGATCATTTCTCCGAAAATTTTTATATCAGTGGCCTGACCAAATTGTACAAACTTCCTCATCTAATTAAATTCTGCAATATCAAAAATTAATATTAATAATTTAGTATTGAAAATAATGTTTTTAGATATGTTAGATAGTTGATAGAGATTAACATCTGTAAAAAATGGCATTTTTAGATAGTTTATCGGGGTCTCTGGATGCTATTTGTAGGCCACGGAACATTAAAACCTCAATTTTCAGCCTGCCGGGCCGCAAACCTGCCATCCAAAAAGTGCCTAAGTATGAAATAAGGAATCCGCATATGCTGTATAAAATCTCATGTCCATACTTTATAAAAGTACATGTTTACTATGTATTGCTCGTTTGTCGAATTTTTTTTATATCAGTCAGTCCACCAAAATGGACAAACTTCATCGTCTACTTAAATTCTGCAACATCAATATGTAATATTAATAATTTAGTATTGAAATTAATGTTTTTAGATATGTTAGGTAGTTGATAGGCATTTCCATCCGTAAACAATGGCAAATTTGAACCCACCAGCTGTTAAGCCCTAATATTGGCTCATTACCCCTTAATTGGGGCATATTACATTAGTAATGTTATTTTATTTATGTCGGCTTTATTCCATTAGTTGTAATTATACCTCCTAGTCTCCTATATATACCAAGGAGACGTTTTCATTTGGAATCATCTTGTACTTGAACATTTAAGTGGGGTAAAAGGAGGTTCCCCCCTCAAAGAGGCTTATTATCTGAAATTATCTTATTTTCAAGGTGTTGAGTACTTTTTCTGAGGTTTTTCTATGCTATATTGATATTTGGTTCTTAACATATGGTATCAGAGCTCAAGGTCTTGGGGTTTCGCTGCTACATCTGAGACACCTTGGAATTTTCACTATAACTTTTTTTCTACAATGTTTCAGAAGGAATGGCTTGGAGGATATTTAGTAGACGGATCAAGGTATGTTGGGTTAAAATTTCAACTCTTGAG
>JASDQU010099931.1:2114790-2133040 GCA_032191745.1 Picea mariana
ACTCATTCAAATTCTTGGCATGAACTCACATGTAGCACAAGTGGTTGGAGCTTGGTTTATATAGGGGAAGTTGGGGGTCAAGCCCCACCCGACTCCCTATATACCTAGATTGACACTTATCCAAACTTAAATGAAAATATCCCATGGAAATTTAATGAGGAGCATCATTGGTGTGTTGGTCAGAGTATAATGTTAAGTGGCTGGGTCAGTCCAGGGGTCACGGGGTCGACCCTAGACGATGTTTTATTTATAGTATATAAAATTCAATATAGTTTAAATATTAAACCACCCAATGGAATATTAGATTATATAATTAGTGCAATTGGTTAAGACAATTGTTTCATCTGCTGGAGGTCTTGGTTTCAATTCCCCTCCGAACCTAACCAATTTTGATACTCAACCAATATTGGCTAGTTAGAGAGTTCCATGTGGCACTCTCTGATTGGTCCACGTCATTTACACTATGTAACACACCCGACCCCTAAATACTCTTTTAATGGATAGGGAATCATAATTTCATTTTCATTAACTATCTCAAATCCTAATTCCAGGATATCCATTAACTTCTGCTCACTACAAGCTTTCTAACGGTTGCCAACATACTGAAATATGAGTTCTAGATTGCAAGTTATTTTCTCTTGATGATCTTCGGGCGTTATTAGTCAAGGACCATGTGGGTCCATCTCATTAATACCATCTCCATATTTCTACATATACAATCGAAGTCCACCCACTGTCCAATCCAACGACGAGGGATTGTTCCTTATTTAACACATAGGCTAGAGGGGAGTTCAATGTTCGGCTTTGAAAACCCCTTTTTCTTTATGTGTGCGCATTCTGTGGAGTCCCGAAGTCCCGAAATCTTTAAGGGTCCCCACTTACACGTGGTGACGTATTATACATAGAGATAGGGATAGGTGGGTCCAACCCTTCAGTTGATTTATCCCCAACATTCTAGCCTCCCAATATTTTTGAAATCTTGAACTCCCAAAGTCTCAGGTACTCCACCAACCTTTGATCGAGAATTCATGCACCAGAGGGATGACATGCGGCATGGGCCAAGGGTGACACATGTCCTCGTCAGGAGATGAAACATGTTGTATTTTAATGGCCTTTAGGGTCTGTGAGAAGCATAAATAAGGGTGACATGTGGCATATAGTATAGGGGTCCACATGACCCTAGGTGATGTCGGCGTGCCACATCAATACGGGATTGGAAGCCTCCGTGGGTTCCTAGCTTCACCTACTTGAAAAACCTCCTGGAGCTCCAAAGTCTGAAGTTCCCGCCAGCTATCTCCCAATACCCCTTAGATCCCATGGTCGAGGTGTGTCCACATAGATCCATGAATATACGACTCACGTTAATTCATAAGTTCAGTGTTCGGGGGTTTCTACCCACTCCACACTCCTTTCCTCTCGAAGTAGGACGCCGAAGTGTTTTACATAATTCCTTATTCTTGGTTGATTGGATGGTTGAGAGGGATTCTGAAGGGTCCTTAGATCGATGATCCACATTACTTTGCAACTATGACATTGAGAAGTTTTGGCGTTAAACCACCTCTATTCTCCTGAAGTGGGACTTCGCCGAAGTACTTAGTGATACCTCTTCACTAAGTTCAATCTAACAACTGAGAGTGATTCCCAATGGATTCCTAGATCTATAGCTCTAATCAATTCGCAACTCCAACATTCGATGTTATAGAAAGATTTTCCTCACCCTATGCAATCTTGCACAAAGGGCCTTTTCCATTTCCCTATGCAGACTTGAAGTTCCTTTTTGCAAATTCCAAAGCTAAAAACATGATTTTTCCACATATACGCACCCTGCCTATATTACATCATGCGTATACTCAGGTTGCACCACTACAACTTGTGTACATTGAGAAATGTGCCCAAAATTAAAAAATGGTGTTGGGTTTCCATGTCACGTCATGAGATCAATGATCCTTGGCCTTCCATATACTAGAAACAGTCTAACTCGGCCCTTCAGTTCCACTTGAAGGCTATAAATGGGCCAAATATGAGCTATGGAAAAGAGAGAAAGAATTCAACTTTTAGAGAAAAGTTACTTTGGAGAAATTATTCACTTCACATTGAGTCTGCATCCCTTTGTCCTTTAAGTCAGAACACATTGTTTATCCCCCAAGCTCTTCCCTTATTGATTGAGAACTTCATTTTCTCTCTTATATAATCTTTCCTTTGGTGGAGGACTAAAGTGGTGGAGGCCCACCTGGAAGGAACTTAGTTTCTCGGTTCTGAACTGTGCCGACATGAAAGTTTGTAACTCATTCACTTCTGCTAATTATATCTTAATAGGAATACTCTTTTATCGTCTAATTAATATCTCACAAATATTTGAATTATTATTCCATGGGCATATTTGTTATGAATGTTGATGTATTATGCTATTGAATGTGCTAACATTATATATTATCACCATATGCTTGTGTTTCTTGGTTGTTGAGGACTAGTTGTAGGTATATTTCTTTGGGTCAAGTGCTCAATGGTAGACTTCATCGAACGTCTGGACGAGGTAGGCATCTTATCTTGTATTTTTAGCATATTTGTTTATGTAGCATACTTTAGATTAGAGTTGATTTCTGCAGTCATTTCCGTCTATTGTGGTTTACCCCTAGCCATAGAGAAATTTTCCTTGTAACAAAATTGGAGATCATACTGGGGACAAAATCTTCTTTTTCGGGGGTTGGACTATTTTTCTCCTTAGATTTCTCTCATTCATATTGAGTTTCTTTTCGTATGATTGCTTCACAGCCTCTGTTCACTCTGAGTCTGATTTTTTCAGCCTTCTCCTTAGCCTAGCTATGTTTTGATACATATACGCGTGTTTTTTCTTGACAGACGTACGCGTGTTGTACTTCTGCAAGCTGCGTACATACACGCTTTTCCCTTGAACAATCACGTACATCAACCTTTGTTTCTTGATTTCTGAGTTTGGTGGTTGCTGGGTAGGTTTTGATGATTGTTGAGTTTTCTTGGGTCTCTGTGTTGACTGTTAAGTGTCTGTGGAATGACAGGAAACCTGTCTTTGGTTGAATTTCTGGGCGGTGCCTTTCTCATCATCTTTTCATTTTGATTGTACTTGCTCCTTGGGCTGGATTTTTTTCTCCTTGATATCTTACTTGGGTTTTCTCTGTCTATACACAGTAGAGTCTTTATATCTATTGGAGAAATTTATGTTTTCGACACACTAGTTCAGTGGGAGTTAACTGACTAGTTCTATTTTAGACTTTCTGTTTTTACCATCACTATTATGCATGCATGCATTCCTAAGGAAATCTAACTGCTTGATTTCTTTTCTTAATTATGGAATATTTCACCCTATATATGAGTGTATTCCACTCATTCATTGTATCATATTGATCATGATCTATGTATCAAGCATCAAGTCATTGGATTAGTGTGAATATATTTTCTCATTCTTCCATATTGAATCTCTCTTCCTTTCTTGATAAGTTTTGTTTGTACTTGCTTTAGCTAGATATCCTGTGCAGGTTTCCATGAAACACTAACATGGTATCAAAGCTATGGTGTTTGAAGTAAGCCAGACAAGCCAAAGAATAAGGAAAATCGGAGTTTCAACGAGCTAAATCTGTGGTCGTACCTTTTAGTCATTATTCCTCCCAAAATATTACATTTTGGAGGAAACGACTCATGCGGAAAGTTAATTGACCCATTTTGGAAGTGGGTTTTCAACCATTTGACGAGATTCTTCACCGTTTTCTCATAAAGTAAGCCGCAAGATAGTCTCTTGAAACTGATACGAATCCGTGGCCATACCTTTCTACAGTGATTGTACCTTTCTACAGTGATGGAGTTGGAATGTCCAAAATTACCTGGATTTTGGTTGTGTCTACCTGAATTCCTGCATAAGAAATGAAGTGTCCCACCACCACACCTTCACTCATCATCATATGACACTTTTCTGTACTTAGATAAAGATGATACTGTATACATATTTTGAGTACTTTTTCCATATTAGCTAAAGCCTCATCGAAATCAGTAGCATAAGGTGTAAAGTCATCCATGAATATTTCCATACAGTCATTCACCATATCAGAGAAAATACAAATTACAACTCTCTGGAAAGTGGCTGGTGCATTACACAAGCCAAATGGGAGAACCTTGTAGGCAAATGTACCCCAAGGGCTGGTAAAGGTGGTCTTATCTTGGTATTGTGTAGCAATGGTTATCTGGTTATAGCCACTAAATCCATGTAGGAAAGAGAAAAAAATTTTCCCAGATAGGTTGTATAGAACCTGATCAATAAATGGAAAAGGGAAATGATCCTTATGCGTGGCCTTATTCAGGGCTCTAAATAGTCCCCACACACTCTCCATTTACCATTCTTTTTAGGTACAATAACCAGGGGTGAAAACCACTCACTGTTTGATATAGGGTAGATGAATCCCGCATTAAGAAGTTTCTGGAGTTCTTCTTTAACAATCTCTTTAATATTAGGGTTCATTCTCCTTTGGGGATGGCAAATGGGTCGAAATTCTTCCTTAATGTATATATGGTGGGTGCATAGTTCAGAGGAAATTCCTTTCATATCCATGTAATCCTAGGAAAATGCCTCTTTATGTTCAATCGATAACTTCATCAAACGTCCAGTTTTAGTAGAAGATAAATCAGGATTGATGTTCAGGGTTTTTCCAGGTTTGATTTCTACAACGATGCTCTTAGAACCGACTTTAGGAAATAATTCAACTATTTCAGTGTCTGCTGTTACAGCTAAATTAACTTGATTTACAACAATTTCAGAGAACATCTCTACGCTGACTCCTTCCTGGGCAATAGGGTAAGATATTTTACTTAATCGATGATACGTGTTTGGTGTAACAACAGAGGGGTCACTGATAAAGATATTGATTAGATCATCCACTGTCTCATCTTTGAAACTCAGAGATTTTCCTATGGTTAGCACAAGCAGAGCGCTTTCATCCTCAATGTCCACCCATAAAGAATTTTCGGGTTCCACACTGGGTGTAGCATGAGAATAAAGGGTAAGTTTCTTGGTATCATAACCATTAGAGATGGTCATTGAACCAGATCTACAACCAATGAAAGCATCAACTATAGCTAAACATGGTCTTCCTAGAATTAGAGGGTGGCCCCCCAGATGGGTTTTAGGTTGCAATACGACAAAATCAATAAGATACTCCCATGAATCAACTAAAATAACTAGATCATCGATTACTCCTTCTGGTCTGATAGTAGAACGATAAGCTAATTCTAAAACAGTAGGAGTAGGTCGGACTTGCATTCTGAGTTGTAGCAATTGTTTCATCTCTATTGGCATAATGTTAATTGCTACCCCTAAATCAACTAACACATCAGGAATAAATGCCTATCCAATTTTGACAGTGACTGTAGGGTTTCCTGGCTTTCCATATTTAATAGGTGGGGTTTTTCCTAACATCAGTTCAGACAATTATCCCACTACGTGTACTGTGAGGGGGTCCCTAGGTTTCCTTCCAGGCTTTTTGATACAGAGGTCTCTCATAGTCTTCACATAAATAGGGACATCCCTAATCGCTTGCAATAGTGGAATGTTAACATGTAGATTTTGCAATTCTCCTAAGAGATTGAAGGATGGTAAGTCCACAGTTTTGGTAATTTCCAATCTTTCAGGGAATGGGGGTTTTGTTAATTCTATGATAGGTTCGTCAATTTCCTTTGTATCAGCAGATGGTTTCCCCCCCATTCCTTGTCTGATTCTGAAGATGGAGCATCTTCAATTATTGGCTCAACTATTCTACCTGATCTTAATTTTATCTCATCACAAGGCATAGGGGTAATAGATAGAGCTGGCCCATTGTGTATATCAATATTCTGAACAACCTTATTATTTTGATTTGGGTTAGGTTGCACAAGCATCTAAGGTTGTAAGGGAGGATTGTTCTATGGGGCATTGGGAGGTAACTGCAGCTGTTACTGCTGGTATTGGGGTTGGAACTGTTGTTGATAGGGGTTCTTTTGGTGAGGGTTTTGATAAGTAAGTTGTTTTTGAGGGCCTCTCCAGTATGGTTTCCATTGCCCGGGATGATTCTGTTGTTGGGGCATAGGTACCCATGCATTGGGATCTTGATAAGGAGGTGGCATATGATTTGGAGGGGGGGCATTCATTTGGCCATATTGAAGCTGATTGTTCACATTATTCCAATAATTAAGTGTTGCAGGAGAGAATTGAGGGTTTATACCTTGACCTCATGGCTACCATTGTCTCCTCTATGTTATTAGATAGGTAGCCTTTGCTTCCGCATTAGTCATCTTTATTGATTCTTTTACACCTAGTAGGGAGGGACATTAGTCAGTAGCATGATCTAATTCACAAATAAGACATACCTGAACACTGTTTAGTGGGCACTCCCTTAGTGGATGTTTCTTTCTGCATTTCAAACAAAAAAAGGACAATGCCAGATCTAATTCTGCTTGTTTTTGTTTGACCTGCAGAGTGTCAATTTTTGATGAAAAAGAGTTAATCATTTATGTTTTTAAATCTTCTAACAAATTACCTATTTCTGCTCTTGTTTCCCCTCCATTGGCTTATTTCTGTACCCTTGAAAAAGTGGCATCCCTGGTAGCTAACTTATTCCTTGTAGATCCTCGAGAGAATCTCTTACAAATATTTACAATGTCTTCATAGGATTCCTTATATATATCTCCCTTGCCAAGCATATTTAGCATATCTAAACAATCATCTCTAACTCCTTTTAGCAAAATAGTTTTCAGAATGTCCTTACTCACATCCAGACGTCTATAACTTTGAATATTATACTGGAGTCGCTCCATAAAATCATCAAGGGTATCGTCCTCCTTCTAAGACATCTTGAACAGTTCCTCTCTTCGTTACCTCATTCGGCAGTAGTCCTGGTATTTGTTCAGGAAAAACTGCCTCATTTGTCCCCATGTTGAAATATTATCTCATCCAAGGATCATGAACCATCTTAACGCATTACCCTTCAATGTAGTTGGAAACAATTTAAGCTTCTGCATAGTGGTAGTGTAGTCATAGATTCTACAGAGAATGTCAAACTCAAACAGAAACTCATATGGATCCTCAGTAGATATTCCATTGAAATTTGGCATGGCTGAGAGAGGTATGTTCTTCATAGGAGCCATACCTCGTGTGGGAATATTAGTAATAGGAAAGACCAGGGGAGAGATAGTAAATTCATTATTTACCTGATCTTCATTGTTCACTAGATCCTTACGGTGGAGATCTTCTTCATTATCTCCTTGATTTTCCATATGTTCTCTTTCTCTCCAATCAATACGGAAAGTGTCCCAAACCTCTTTAGTGACTATCTGTCTATTGATCTGATAAACAACTTCTTCTAGCTTTTCCCTGTTCCAAGCTACACTTTCTTGATCTTCAATATTCTCCAGTGTTGCGTGCTGACTTGTTGGTGACACATCTTCAGCTTTAGCTTCAACCCCTGATGAAAATGGTGTTTCAAAATGGGGTAGTTCTGATGACTGAGGAATATGTCTTCTTGGAGGATTTGAAGGGAGAAAGATAGATCCTGAAGAAGAATCTTCTCTAGCTATAATCTCATCAACAAAGTTTGGCCTTCCCAGTGCAGGATTCCTTCCACCACATCCTCTGTCACCTGTAGGGTTAGTATTTTTGGGGATATGTCCTCTTGTTCCTCGATTCATGTAGACTACTCATTCCTAAGAAAATAAAACTAATGTGCTTACAATAATATATAATTATCTTCCCCGGCAATGGCGCAAAAATGTTGGTCACTTTAATTGTCTAAATAAATAGATAATTAAGGTGTTTAATATGAATTGTCAAACCCAAGGAATTTTTGTTATTGTAAGATAATTGTGCACAGTCTATGCTAGATTATGAAAGAAAACACTAATCAAGTTGCAGTAAAGTAAATTAACACTAAAAGAAACAGAGTTGAAAAGATGAACACTAACACAAGTTGTTGACACAACTGGAGTTCTAATCTGTTGTTGCAGAATTGAAATCTAATTTCCAGGAGTAGAATTTGATGAGTGTATAAGAATCCTGTATTATCTAATCTATTCTAATTTTTTATAATACTCTTGCAGAGGGAAGTTATGTGCTAATTGTTGAAAGTAAGTCTACTTAATTGTAGAAAGGGAATTCACACTTATATTTACTTTTGCTTGAAAACAAAGATTTAATCTAATGCAGAAAAGGAATTAACTTTCAAAGCAATTCTCCAGCAGTATTCAACAATTGATTCTAACTATCATGAGACACACTGATGCACATTAACAGAAAGGGACTGAATTGTAACAACAAATGTATTCTAAAAATGCATGAACAGATACAACTGTAATTAATCAAAGCAGTTAATCTAAAACTCACAACAATGGGGAGTATGTGAGGAAGGTGGGTCCTTTCCTTCTCACTAAATCCACTCGAAAATACTACAATAGGCTGGATAAACTCAAATCACTTATTTATTAAATCGTCAAAATGTTCAGATACAAAATGCTTCACTTCACTCTCTGTTCCACAACTAATCTCCACTCCCTAATGATTACAAAAGCTCTGTTATTTAAAGACAAAGACATTCAGTTGAAACAAACTTAGAAAAACCTTGAGAATCAGAGATTCTCAAGCTGTTCGTATGATATAAAAGATCTGTCATCATTACAAATTCTAGAAATAATCTTGATCACCAGCGTGAGCCAAAACGTGTAACAACCTTGAGGATTTGTCTTTAGGATATAGATTTGAATGGTATACTAGCTTCTAGGATCGGTGGAAGTCTGTTGCAATAGGTGTAACAACTTCCAAGAAAGGTGCGCAGTTGTTGTAGTCATGTAACAACATGCAGAACTAGCGCACATCTGTAACAACTGGTGTAACAACAACAATCTTTCTTCAAGACTTGGTTGTTTTTCATTAATCTACACATTTTGATCATTAGTTTAACATTCATGGATAAAATATGAGAAATGATACCAATCAAACATGTTAAGTAATTAAGAATACAAAATCAAGATCAATGATTCATACCTTGGGAAAAAGGAACATTTCTGGATCCTAACATGCCCCCCAACTAAAGACATTACATGTCCTCATGCAATCCACATTCAATCCTTACTCAGAATCTGAGTCATGTAAGTGACTCCTCCAATGCAAATTGCTACGACCAATTACTAAGTACCAGTATGGGAAAAAATAATCAAATAACCTATGTGTACCCCAACATCCTTTGTTTCAAAAATTTGTCTAAGTTTCTTTGTCTTCAAGAACATAATCAGTTTGTGTTGCTTGAGTTACAACTTGTAAGTGTAACATAGGTTCTTGTGTAAAAGCTGTTGGTAAACTAGCAGCTACTCTATTACCTTGAGATCTCTTCTGCCTTACTGGTTCTTGTGGAGTAGTAAGGTCATATTCTGTCTTGACTGAGAGATTGGATGGTTCTTCAACATGAAAAATGACTGGTACTTTCACTATTTTATACTCTGCCTGAAACTAAATATTACCACATTCATAGCACATGTGCTCTCTATTTTCATTCACAACAGTTGTTGCCTATGCTAATATATCCAAAGTTGAATCATCTGGATTTTTTTGTCGAGCAACTTGCAATTCCTTCTTTAGGGAATCCAACTCTGCTTTGAGGCTTCCATTTTCCTTCATCAGTTCAGTAATCCTAGAATATTTTGTACCCTGTATCTTCTTCTCAATTTGAGAAAACAGCTGAGCAAGTGGCACATCGTCATTATCCTCTCTATTTTGTTTAACCTCTCTATTTTGTGTAACTATTTATTGTGTGGCAGATACACTAATGATAGATGGTTCTTGTGTAATATATAATTCTGGCATGACTAGTTCTTGTGGGACAGTCTCTTCCTGGGTAGCTGGTTCTTGTGTAACAACTAATTCTAGCATGACTGGTTCTTGTGGGACAATCTCTTCCTCGGCAGTTGGTTCTTGTGTAACAACTAAGTTCTGGGAAGAGTTTGGTTCTTGTGTCATAGTCATGTTGTTGGAATGGATTGGTTTTTGTGTAACAGTCACTTCTTTAACAACAGAGGATAAGGGATGAAGAATGGGTATTTCATGTTCCATATGCTTCCATCCAACTGCTGCTCCAGTAGACCTCAATGACCTAGTTCTCCTCCTAGGTAATGTAGAGACAAAATCATGGGATTTCATTTTCTTTTCTTTAGGAGAAGGAGAGTGTTCTTCAACAACCACGCAAGGAGGAAAATATGTAATGATGGGGTTTTGTATAATCTGTACTTCGTCACTTGACGAGTGATGCACAAAATCATCAAGCAGAGCTGATGATTCTGCTGTAATTCGTTTACATTCGGCCTACAGTGACGAAATGGTTTCTTGAAATTCCATGCACAAGGTAAAACCTGGTATACGTACCTCCATAAAATCAATTAGCCGCTCACTCAGGTTTGTATCATTGATGTCAAAATATGGCAGGGTTTGAGCATCAACAAAATCAGGACACTCTGTCGCAGCAACAGGAGGATTTTGAGTTGCTTCTGGTTCAACTCTGTCGATGCATCTCTGAGTGGTTTTAGAGTTGCTTATGGTTTTGTGTTTGCATGCTGTTAGAGTTGCTTCTGGTTTTGTGTTTGCTTCTCTGAGTCGATGTACTGGAAATTACAGTGGGGGCTTTAACTACTGTTGCAACTGAGGGCTGTGGCTCATGACCTGGTCCAAGGATTGGGTTTTCAACTGTTGTTGTAGCCGAGGGATGAGTCTCATGACTTGGTCCAGGGATTGGGTTTTTAACTGCTGGCTCAATCACAACTACAGGCATAAGGTTTAGCTATTCTGGTTCGACCATATTAGCAGGCACATAATTTGGTTGTTCTTCCACTTCAGGTAATGGTTCATTAGGAATTCCCATTCCTCTACGAATCAACAACCCTATCAGTGTGTGATTGGAAAGAAAATTCTTGGGATGCTTTGATATCTTGACAAAGTGAGCCATATTATGCAAGGAATGAAGAAGGTAATAAGGGATGTTTATTAACTACTGATGTCTTAAATGTGACAGTAGGATAAAATCAGAAAAATAAACTACTTGATATCTTCCCTCGCATGTAATGTATCTTATTATAAATTTGGAAACTTTCCCCCATGGCATTGGTAAGGAACTTACATCGACACCTTGGCACTTGGTCTGAACTTGCTCATCATCCATGAGAAAACCCTTCTATGCTTCGGGAAGATGTGTTTTTCTGCTAAACCACCTTTCTCTCGTGGTCGACAACCCTGTCATAGTAGCCAGGGTTTCCTCTGTCATTGGAATCCTCACCTCGTGCACCATTGAATACCCTTATATGATATTCTGACTGAAATCCAATACCTCTGCTTCATTAAACTCCTACAACTTCTCAAAATAAGAAATCCATCCAACCTGCAGAAATTTTTGGTAAACATCTGGGTATAGCAGCAATGCATCCATATTTTCTAGTTCATACCTCATAGTTGATCCTACCATGACGTCATTTTAGAGTCTAAATAATCACAAAGGAGGATAAACTAACACCTAAACCAGAGACACAACAAGTTCAAATGTGTATTTCATAAAGAACACAGTGTCTCAGTGAAAACATAAGCGTGGTTGAAAGGTGGCGGAGGTGAATATAAAATGGGATGTTATGACAATGTAGATTTTCTTCCCCCCTAACTAATCTGATTGGATAATGGTGCAATGAATCATTAGCTCATCAATCATCAACTCATTGGAGTAGTGTGAATATATTTTCTCATTCTTCCATAGTGAATACCTTTTCCTTTCTTGATAAGCTTTGTTTGTACTTGCTTTAGCAAGATCTCCTGTGCAGGTTTCCATGAAACAATGACAATATCAAGATATTGTTCAGTCCTTGTGTTTTCATTCTCTTATATTGAAAATAAAAAAATATTAGGCATTTTACATTGATTGGCATTTTGATATCTTGAGTCTTTGTCATTTATCTTAGTGCATGTAAAGAAAGATTGCATTTTATTTAGAATTGCATAATTGAATTGAAAATTGCATTTTTGAAGCATATCATTTATTGGAAATTGAAGTCAGGACTTTGCATTGTATCCATATTCATTTATTTTACTTGTCGAGTCATAACATCACTAGTTTCACGACCGCACCTTTTGAGTAAGCAAGGCCATTAAAATTAACGCTATAATTTAAAATTGATTAGTAACGATTTTATTTTCTAGGGTGCACAAACTAGCTTAGGATTTAGAGCCTTAGAATAAGATTTTGTGAGTAAACTTCTCCAAGGCTATTAAATCAACATATGTCTCTAAATAAGGGAGTGAAGAAATCCATTGTATAATCGGTAATATCAGGAGGCTCTGCTTACACCATAGTTAAGCATGAGGTCGTGTGAGGTTGGTTGAAGAGATATCCCACCGATACCTTCTTAGCGTCAGAGATATTTCTAGGGATCTATTCATATCTGGGGATTTTTTTAGTGCCCTTACCTCCGTGAGAGGCAGTTCTTTCAAGGTTTCAGGCTTTGCTACCCTGCCCATACAGTGGAACTGACTTACAAATGTTCGCCTATGCATCGGTTATACCATGGTTGATTAGTTGCTTGACTTAGGTGCCACATATGTTACTTGCAAGGGTTATTCTGTAGATGCCCTAGGTCAGATAAGGGTCAGACAACACGCAACCTTTATGGAGGATTACCTCTCTAGGGGGATCTAACCAACTGGTTGCTAAGCCCACGAGGGCCCTTATAACTGATTATGTTTCCTCCAATATTTAGTAGTGGAGTCTCAGGCCCCTCTTGGGCAAGGCATACCTACTTTAGAGAGGGAGGTCTCTTTCAACCACTTTATCCTATTTGTGTGCATATTGATCGTTTTATTATTTTTGGTGTGCTCTTTTATTATTAGTATACCTTTGAGATTTTATATCGTGCCTTGAGTTGTCATTATCATGGATAGTGGAGTTCATGTGGCTCCCTCCTTTACCGCTACCCCCCCCATGATGTTCACTCATTTCATGGGGAAGAATCTATCCACTTTTCATAATGGTATGCAGAATTATGACACTCAGTCCATGCCTTGGATCTCTAGTCATTTTCCTATTGATATGCCAAACATGCCTTCATCGTTTCCATCCTCTCCCTACCTCACTTATGTGAATCCTAGTTTTAGATCCGGGGGCACCATAGCCCCGTCGTCTACATATTCATTTGATAGGAGTCATGTCCCTCAACCAACTCTCACTGTGGGAGGTTGGAACCTCCCCTCTTACGGATACAATCCTAGCCATGTTTTTTCAGGATCCAGTACTCAAATGGGTGGTTATTCTACTTATTACACCCCATCCGTGTATCCTTCGTCTTCCATGCCAATTCCTACAAACAATTTTCCCATGGAGGTTCCACATATATCCTCTGGTATTCCATACGGAGGGAATCAATTTTACGGTTCAGGCTACCCTCTTCACGAAACCCCTTCATATGGGGGAAACATATATCCTCACTCGAATAATCCTTATCATACTTTTGTCTCTTCGTAGACTTCTGCTTCAGTGATGATTCCCGTACAAACCTCTATGGATCAATTAGGTAGAGGATACCACCTTTCCGGATAAGGACAAGGTGTAAACGAGGACCCTTCCTGGCCCGCAATGTCTCAAAACTAGTCTTTCTCGGGACCTTGATCTCAAATGTGACAACTCACCACCGCCTCTAGTCCAATCACTACCAGTCATAATGGAGCCCCATCACTAGCCGCTACTAGTCATGTTGGGGGCATCACTCTAGTCTCCATGAGTCATGTCGATATCAAATATCCAACCTCTATACATTATATGGGAGATGAATCTCCAGCCTCTGCCAGTCATGCTAAGAGCATGTTGTTAGCACTTAAAATGTACTGGTAAAATTTTAATCGTCTTCATTGAACTCATACTTGATTCGCCAAGCATTCCTAAAGATATTTTCCTGTTGTCACAATTTCCAATTCTTCCATTGAGCCTTCAAGTTCTTCATCAAGTCTCAATGAGATCTTAATATCAATTTTGACTAGAAACCTTGTGATCCTTGTCTTCCAACCTGCATTGCAAAAAACAAACATTTTTCATTAGTTTTCCTAGATCTAGAGTTTTATTATATTTCCATATTTTCAAATAAATATACATTTTTACTTTGCCCAAAAGGTGGTGTGTGCTTGAGTGTGCTATTCCTAATCCTTTTTTAACACCTAACTCATTATCTATTTGAAAAACTCCATGAACCAAATACCTGCACACAATACCAAATCAAGTTAAAGGTTCTTTGGATGTTTTTTTTTATTATTTTGGGCAAGGCCTTGGACAAAACTTGGTTTTCGGGCTTTATGACAAAAGTGTTATTTTTATTAAAAAGTGGCCCAAGGGACAAGCTCCAACTCTAGTGCACCTTCATACACAATCACACATGCTAGGGGTTAGCATCGAACCACAAGTCACACTATCAATACACAAGCCAAATCCAAAGCACTAAACCAAGCATCAAGGACAAGGAGGAGATTAAAAGTGGGAAACCTTTGGCTCACATGGAAGAAAATAGTGAATACCTTTTGAATATAAACATATCAGAACATTTTTACCGAATGAATGTGGGATATTTCCCCAAAGTTAAAAAAATGAAACGCACCAGCTGTCAACACTGAACGATTAAGCTCCAAATGACATGTGCAAACAGGAATGTGTTGAGGTTGAAAAGAGGCAGATGTTGGTTCTCGAATGCATTCACAGATGGAAGGTGAAAAGTTTCAAACACAACAGTTTTTTTATCGGTTTCTATTGCGTGCATCACTTGCACAGAGCATTGATAGCACATTGTGTTTGCAAGATTTGGTGGTTAGGGGATTGATAGCTCTGCGCTTGCAAATATAGGTTCTTGATAGACGGTGGTAGCATATTCATAATCTCAAGCATCCACCATCTCTTCAAACAAGCATTCAATGACTCCCTCTCTTTCTATTGTCTTTGGTATATCTGAAAATGTGATTGAGGATCACTTTGGATTGGAACATGGAAGTGAAGAATGGTTGTTTCAACACACCAAGGTTTAGAGCAAAGTCATTCATGTCTTGAATAAGAATGAAAATGCCCTTGAAATGGTTGTCCCGTTCATGAAAAATTGGGCAACGGTGATGGGCCTGATGACAGTGGTGCCTCTGATGTGAAGAACAAAACAAATTTCCTGCTACTAGAGGATCACATTGGATATTTTAGCATGTTTGATGGAAACTTCAAGAATCATATTTCAGTGGAATTTGTTAATGCCAATGTGGAAATGGATGGCATCGGTTGCAGTTGATACATCTCAGGATTATGCACCGAGGCCTCTTGTTGCATGAACACATCTATATGTTTAAGAACATGTGTTTCCTCTTAAGAGGTCACAAGTTCAAATCCATAGGGGGGTAGGGTATGTATACCTCCATAGACTTTACCAGTCAAATCGTTGGGCGGAGGGGGTCCCTTGTCCCATAAACAAGGGGGTCTCATACACCAATTAGGTGTCTGGCTTGGCCGCGACCTTAAAAATGGATTATTATTATTATTATTATTATTATATACTTCTTTTTAATGTCTTTTATGAATAGCAAAACTAGTACTTTTTCATTGGTGTTATCGCTTTGCATCATGTTGACGGGCTTCCATTAAAGAGATCAACTCATATATTGCATTGACATCCACAAAATGGTTTCAAAAGATGAGAGAGGTTAAGTAATATGAAGTTAGGATGATTAATATATACTCTTTATCAGAAGTTGCAAAGGCTCATGTTGATCTCAAAGCTAGGAAGACAACATGTTCAGTAGTTTTAATCTCTGCAAAGAAGACAGATTTGTATTTTTTCAAGATTGAAAAAATTACTACACTGGTGGCATCATTTTAAAATTATCACTTGCCTAAGCATATGGGTTATAGCCAAAGGTTCCTTAAAATCAGATGGGCACTGGACACCAAGACACAAAGTGTGAAACATACTCATTGAATAGATCTTTTGATTCTGAGCACTTGATGCCTAAATAATATACATCAGCAAGAGGTTATGTTCCATCCTGTTATGATATTTCTATCAGAGTTATGAAATGCTTCTTGGCAGTTGAACAACAACAGGAGAGGCCCCTTGAGATATTGAAGAAAGTTGATGGAAATGATATATGTGCAGAGTGTTGTTGTTATAATCTAGATTGGGCCTCATTAAAATTAATTGTCAAATAGAGGGCCTTTTCAACTAGGTTTGCTCGACTCTTACACATTGGTGTCTCCGATTTAACCATTGGACAAGGTTTATATGAAGGTGCAGTTGACATAAAATTTTCAGAATTTTCTTTTCAGTTTTGCAACCTCAATTAATTATGGAGCATATTCACAAACCTTATATGTTTATCTCAAGCATCTGAAATTATGAATGGCCATTGATTTTTATTATGAAGAGGGAGGTATAAGTGCATGTATATGAGATGAAGCCTGAGTAATCTCAATATGATTAATGGGATATGGTGGTATGTGCTTAGCTGAAGCAGCCTTCCAGCCTCCAAATTAGTTTCCAAAGAATTTTGATGAATTTTTCAAAGAGAGTCATCTACAAGAGTTTGTAGTGCCAACAAATTGTTTCTTGTACAGTGCACTGCAAACTCGTCCATCTTCAACGAGCAACAAGAAAAGTCAGATTTGGAATATTTCTCAGTCAAGGAAAGGATGAATCAAATCCCAACTATTGATGATGACTCAAGAAGACCTTTTCTATCCTCCAGCAAGGCCTAGAAGGCATTTGAAGATCTAGATTTACATAGGGATTTTTATCCCTTAGAAATAGGATCTAGTCCTACTATCTTGTAACTAGACTAGAGTTGTTTTGACATGTAACTTTTAACTTTTAGATCCAACTTTTGGGGATCTCCAACTAATATGTAATGGCTATTTAAGATTTTGAAACTTAATATGTAAGGGGTTCGATCTTGAGGATTTGAGAGAACTCTTGTGTAAAGGATACTTTGAATACATATTGGAATATAAGCTTCTTTCATTGTATATGTTCAAACTTTCATTTTTTTTTCTATTATGTATCTGTTGGTGAATATCTATGTTAAGACATAATATTGGCTCATTACCCCTTAATTGGGGAATATTACATTAGTAATGTTATTTTAGTTATGTCGGCTTTATTCCATTAGATGTAATTATACCTCCTAGTCTCCTATATATACCGAGACATTTTCATTTGGAATCATCTTGTACTTGAACATTTAAGTGGGGTAAAAGGAGGTTTCCCCCTCGAAGAGGCTTATTATCTGAAATTATCTCTTTTTCAAGGCATTGAGTACCTTTTCTGAGGTTTTTCTATGCTATATTGATATTTGGTTCCTAACATATGGTTTCAGAGCTCAAGGTCTTGGGGTTTCACTGCTACATCTGAGACACCTTGGAATTTTCACTATAAATTTTTTTCTACAACATTTAAGAAGGAACGGCTTGGAGAATATTTAGTAGATGGATCAAGGTACGTTGGGTTAAAATTTTATCTCCTAATGCCTTATACTTTCAGAGATACAACCTATACAAGATAGGGTTATGGAATCATCCTGAAATGAGTCATTGAAGATTTTTCACTATAAGCAATTTTCTGTAACGTTTCAGCCCCTAAACTCTGGAGGATATTCACAAAACTTAGTAAGGTATATAGGGTAAAAATTTTAGCTTTTGGGTCATCTTAATTTGTATATATACCCTGTGTAAGATAGGGTATCTAACTAGTCCTATTTACTAGTCTTAAGAAGGTGTTCCAGGTAAAACAATCATAACTTCTTCCTAGAGTATCCAAATTGAGTGGGACTGGTTTCATTGGATCGTGGATAGTTTGTAGTATTTTGGGTACGAGTTTAATAATCTTATATTATTTATTTTGTGCGGGGAATGCTATAGAAGTGAGATCTTCTGGAAAGGCCAAAAATTGACAAGTTGTGGGGAAGTTACTATAAATTCCACTTGGTACATCCAATTTTGATCAGACCTGTGGAATTGTAGAGAAGAAATATTAGAGAACTACATAAAATAAAGTTTCATACCTATAAGGGCCAAAACTTAAGAGATACAACAGAAGAAAGATTGTCTATCAAAACCACTTCAAAATCAAGGTTCAAAAGTGATACTTGGCCAACATGCCACCCAAAAAGGGAACTTCTACACCAAATAAGCCTCCAGACAATCCTACTTGGACTCTTGATGAAGGTGAA
>JASDQU010099931.1:2141886-2186156 GCA_032191745.1 Picea mariana
TCAGAGTATCTCATTAAATGGAGGAAACTACCGGCTGAAGATTCCACTTGGGAAGATGAGTCTTTTATACAGAAGCATCCAGAGTTACTCAAGCGTTGTGGACAACACTTGTCTCAAGGGGAGGGGCATGTTAATCCCTAATATTGGCTCATTACCCCTTAATTGGGGCATATTACATTAGTAATGTTATTTTATTTATGTTGGCTTTATTCCATTAGTTGTAATTATACCTCCTAGTCTCCTATATATACCAAGAAGACATTTTCATTTGGAATCATCTTGTACTTGAACATTTAAGTGGGGTAAAAGAAGGTTGGCCCCTCGAAGAGGCTTATTATCTGAAATTATCTCTTTTTCAAGGCGTTGAGTACTTTTTCTGAGGTTTTTCTATGCTATATTGATATTTGGTTCTTAACACCAGCCCTCCAGTCCATCTGTCAATCTGCATATCGCATAAGTCCGAGTGCTACTTGGAAGATACAAAACAATGAAAGTGCAATGTTCAGCCAGCCAGGCCAAGAGCCCCTGATAAAAAAAAGTGGCTAAATATCGAATGAGGGATCTGCATATGCTCTATAAAATCTCTTCTCCATAGTTTCTGAAAGTACATGTTTACTATGCATTGCTCGTTTGTCAGAAATTTTTTATATCAGTCACCCGACCAGATTGCAAAAACTTTCTCGTCTAATTAAATTCTGCAATATCAAAATTTAATATTAATAGTATAGTATTGAAAATTCTATTTTTATATATGTTAGATAGTTGATAGGGATTAGCATCTGTAAACAATGGAAAACTTGAATCTGGCAGCCCTTAAATCCATCTGTCAATTTGTATATCGCGGAACTCCGAGTGCTATTTGGAGAACACGGAACAATGAAAATGCAATGTTGAGACTCATGTCCATATAGAGACTCTGCATATGCTCTATAAAATCTCATGTCCATAATTTATATAGAGACTCATGTCCATAAGTCCTAGGTGCTATTTGTATATCTCCGCAAGTCTGGCTGATACTCAATTTTCAGCCCGCCAGGTCACGAACCCGCGATCCAAAAAGTGCATGGAGCGCCTGTCAATTTGCATATCGCGGAAGTCTAGATGCTATTTGTAGGACACTAAACAATAGATACTTCTTTTTCATCCCGCCAGGCCTCGAACCCGCGATCCAAAAAGTGCCCAAGTATGGAATGAGGGATCTGCATATATTCTAGAACACTACAAATGCAACGTTCAACCAAGCAGCCCGTAGGTCCTCCTGTCAATTTGTATATATCAGAAGTCTGGGTGTTTTTGTAGGACACAGAACAATAGAGACTCTATATTCAACCCACCAGGCCGCGAACCCGCGATMAAAAAAGTGGCTAAGTATGGAATGAGGGATCCACATATGCTCTATAAAATCTCATGTCCATACTTTATATAGAGACTCATCTCCGCAAGTCCTGCTGTCAATTTGTAAATCGTGGAACTGTAGGTTCTATTTGTAGGACACAGAACAATAGATACTCAATTTTCAGCCCCCAGCCCAAAAAGGAACAATAGATACTAAATTTTTAGCCCACCAGGCCGCGAACGTGAGATCCAAAAAGTGCCCAAGTATGGAATGAGGGATCCGCATATGTTCTAGAACAATACAAATGCAATGATCAGCCAAGCAACCCATAGGTCCTGTCAATTTGTATATCATGGAAGTCTAGGTGTTATTTGTAGGACACGAAACAATAAAGACTCTATTTTCAGCCCGCTAGGCTGCGAACCCGCGATCAAAAAAGTGCCTAAGTATGGAATGAGGGATCCACATATGCTCTATAAAATCTCATGTCCATACTTTATATAGAGAGTCATCTGCGTAAGTTTGGCTGTCAATTTGTATATCGCGGAAGTGTAGGTGCTATTTGTAGGCCACAAAACAATAGATACTCAATTTTCAGCCCGCCAGGCTGCGGACCCGCGATCAAAAAAAGTCCCTGGACCACCTGTCAATTTGTATATCACATAAGTCTAGGTGCTATTTGTAGGACACCAAACAATAGATACTTAATTTTCAGCCCACCAGGCTGCGAACCCGCGATCCAAAAAGTGCCCAAGTATGGAATGAGAGATCCACATATGTTCTAGAACAATACAAATGAAATATTTAGCCAAGCAACCCGTAGGTCCTCCTGTCAATTTGTATACCACGGAAGTCTGGGTGTTATTTGTAGGACATAGAACAATAGAGACTCTATTTTCAGCCCCCCAGGCCGCGAACCCGCAACAAAAAAAGTGGCTATCTATGGAATGAGGAATCCACATATGCTCTATAAAATCTCATGTCCATACTTTATATAGAGACCTATCTCCGCAAGTCCCCCTGTTGTCAATTTGTATATCGAGGAAGTGTATGTGCTATTTGTAGGCCACAAAATAATAGATACTTAATTTTCAGCCTGCTAGGCCGCGAACGCGTGATCCAAAAAGTGCCCAAGTATGGAATGAGGGATCCACATATGTTCTAGAACAATACAAATGCAATGATCATCCAAGCAGACCGTAGGTCTTGTCAATTTGTATATCACGGAAGTCTGGGTGTTATTTGTAGGACACGAAACAATAGAGACTCTATTTTCAACCCACCAGGATGCGAACCCGCATTAAAAAAAGTGCCTAAGTATGGAATGAGGGATCCGCATATGCTCTATAAAATCTGATATCCATACTTTATATAGAGAGTCATCTGCGCAAGTCCAACTGTCAATTTGTATACCGCGGAAGTGTAAGCGCTATTTGTAGGCCACAAAACAATAAATACTCAATTTTCAGTCCGCCAGGCTGCGAACTCGCGATCCAAAAAATTTCCTGGACCGCCTGCCAATTTGTATATCATGGAAGTCTAGGTGCTATTTGTAGGACACCGAACAATAGATACTTAATTTTCAGCCAGCCAGGCCGCGAACCCGCGAAACAAAAAGTGCCCAAGTATGGAATGAGGGATCCACATATGTTCTAGAACAATACAAATGAAATATTCAACCAAGTAGCCCGTAGGTCCTCTTGTCAATTTGTATATCGTAGAAGTCTGGGTGTTATTTGTAGGATACAAAACAATAGAGAATCTATTTTCAGCCCACCAGGCCGCGAACCCGCGATAAAAAAAGTGGCTATGTATGGAATGAGGGATCCGCATATGCTCTATAAAATCTCATGTCCATAATTTATATAGAGACTCATCTCCGCAAGTCCTGCTATTGTCAATTTGTATATCGTGGAAGTGTATGTGCTATTTGTAGCCCACAGAACAATAGATACTCAATTTTCAGCTCGCCAGGCTGCGAACCTGCGATCCAAAAAGTGCCTGGACCACCTGTCAATTTGTATATCACGGAAGTCTAGGTGCTATTTGTAGGAAACCAAACAATAGATACATAATTTTCAGCCCGCCAGGCCGTGAACCCACGATCCAAAAAGTGCCCAAGTATGGAATGAGGGATCCGCATATGTTCTAGAACAATACAAATGCAATATTCAATCGAGCAGCTCGTAGGTCCTCCTGTCAATTTGTATACCGCGGAAGTCTGGGTGTTATTTGTAGGACACAAAACAATAGAGACTTTATTTTCAGCCCGCCAGGCCGCGAACCTGTGATAAAATAAGTGGCTATGTATGGAATGAGGGATCCGCATATGCTCTATAAAATCTCATGTCCATACTTTATATAGAGACTCATCTCTGCAAGTCCAACTGTCAATTTGTATATCGTGGAAGTGTAGGTGCTATTTGTAGGACACAAAACAATAGATACTCATTTTTTAGCCCGCCAGGCCGCGAACCTGCGATCCAAAAAGTGCCCAAGTATGGAATGAGGGATTCACATATGTTCTATGAAATCTCATGTCCATACTTTATAAAAGTACATGTTTACCATGTATTGCCCATTTGTTGGAATACTTTTATATCACTCGACCAACCAGATTGTACAAACTTTCTTGTCTAATTAAATTCTACAATATGGACCAACCAACTCGCAAGTCCGCCTGTCAATTTGTATATCACAGAAGTGTAGGTGGTATTTGTAGGACACAGAACAATAGAGGCTCAATTTTCAGCCCGCCAGTCCGAGAACCCGCAATCAAAAAAGTGCCTAAGTATGGAATGAGGTATCCGCATATGCTCTATAAAATCTCATGTCCATACTTTATAAAAGTTCATGTTTACTATGTTTATTGATAATATGTTATAAATTATCAATATGTAATATTAATAATTTAGTATTGAAAATAATGTTTTTAGATATGTTAGATAGTTCATAGGGATTGCCATCYGTGAACAATGGCAATCTTGAACGTGCCAACCCTCGATTCCATTTGTCAATTTGTCTATGGCAGAACTCCGAGTGCTATTTGGAGGACACAGAACAATGAAAGTGCAATGTTGAGCCAACCAACCCGCAGGTCCACTTTTCAATTTACAAATTCCGCGACATACAAATTGATGACCGATATCTGTCACTGAGATACAATATGACCATCGACCCTTCACATATTCTGGGTATATCTTCTGCCGTTTTTCTTTTGTAACCTGCTCAACCGCTTTCCATACTTTGGTATTTCTTGGAATCGGTTTCCCCATCACTGCTGCCTTCGTGCTTGTTTCCAGATATGCAATAATTAAGCTTTAATGCTAGTAGCCATCCTGCAGGAATCGTTAAGATTGTCATTAATGTCCGAAAATCCAAAGAAGATTTGTCATTACTACGAATTAAACTAAGATTTGCGCACAACTATGTTATCCTTTCCAAGTATTCATTTCAAAGGCGATGCAATCTTCTTTTTTTGTGCGCCCATGGGTTGGTGCTTTTAATAAATTTCTAATTCTTAATCTCTTTTCGCCGTCACCGCCACATTCGCACTTTTTTCTAATTGTGCAATTACCGAGCTGTGATGATGACAACTTATTCCACACAAACACTGGAAATTGTCATTGATCAGCGAACGGCTCGAGGAGATATTCCATTGATACACATTAAACCATAATTTGCGGAGGGTTATACTATCCCTCCCCGATTTTCATTTCAAACATCGTCTCGAGCAAACAAAAATTCTTAATAACTTATGGCAACAGTTCTCTCCATACACAGAAAATACATTGGAGCATAATGGCCAGACGTTCCACTATTCCAGGGCATATTCTTACTATTCATTTCCCTCCACCCAGGAGCAAAAAAGGAAATGGTCCTTTGGTACACCGAGAGATATATTTCAAGCCAAAAAATTCCATCGTAACCCTGGTTGCTTAGAGAACCTGCCCAGTTGGATTCATGCCTGTTGCAGAAGTTGATGCCATGAATTCCGAGCCGAAAGAAGATGATATGATGTGTTAGGGTCCTATAATCATAGGTAACTCGATTCTTCGACTTTTGATTTGGCATTGCCCCCGTGACGAAGACTTCTGGCTCGGTTGACCCCTTTTTTCCCCTCCATCCATTTCGCCTGATCCTCCATTACCCTGCTGCACCCTTCATCCTCCGCTGCACCCTCACTCCCTTGTCTTTTCAACCCATTGAGTACACCTCACCCGCCACTCATCCGAATAAACAAACTTAGGTTAAAAGAAAAATCAATTGGTTTAGTATAGTTAGACTAGATTAGTCTTATGAATAATTAATTATGAATTAATTAATGATTAATTATTAAATTAGTTTGTTAATAGTTAGGTTAGTTTATTAATATAAACATTCAATAAAAATCAAACATTAATAAACAAAATAAAAAACATTAAAATAAACCAAACTTAAATTAATTAAAAAAACAAATTAATAAACAATAATAAAAAATATATTAAAACATATAAATAATAAACAAACATTAAATAAATAAAAATGCATATAAATCAAAACAATTAAAATAAAATACAAAATATAAAAAAAAACAAAATAAAACAAGCGTAAATACAAAAATATATATATAAAACACAAATAATAAAAATAAAAATTAAAAACAAACTAAACACTATCCTAAGTCTAAACATCACATCACATCCAATTAAAAACAAATCAACGGATAAGAAAAATTCCGGACCCCACCTTGCCATCCAAAACTTAACGAGAGGGGGGGGGGGTCCGGAATGGGTTGTATAAAACCACCCCTTGGAAACTTTTCGGCTCCACATCCTAGCGGACCCCCCCCGCCCCCCCAAAACCGCTTACCATCTCAAGGGGGTCCGGAATACAGCCTTCCCAAAAAAGAAACCACTTTCCCCAATATTTTTTAAAAAATCGTCCATTTTTGCCTGTTCAACATGTCTTCTTCCGAAACCGATTCCAGGTAAAATAAAATGATTTTGAGAAACTGAGAGAGGTTTTTCTCTATAAAGAGATGAAGAACAAAAACCTCTCTTAGTTTTTTCATAGGTTCCATGAGCAGGGAGAATCGAAGCCATTTTCAAGGCCCATTGTTTCAGTTTTTCATTTTCTTGTTGCAGTCTTGATTTTGTGGGAGGTGTTTCGGTGAGATGGAGGAGAATTTGGTGAAATAGAAGGAGGTTTTTTTCCATCACATTCCCATATACAATAACCTCCTTCATTTTTTCCCCAGGTGTCATAATTAAAGAGAAACAAATGTCTGTGTGGGCCCCTTTTTTTGCAGAAATTCGACAAGTTTTTCATGGTAGACAATTCAATATTTTTAGGGATTTTTTCTATTTTTGGCCAAGATTGCCTAGTTGTCAAAGAAGGAATTTGAAAGTGACATTGTTGATAGGGTTTTGGCCCCTTAATATGGGATCCGATCTAGTTGTTGTGGAAATTGTTTGATCTTGTACTATTTTTAGTATTTCAGTTCCTGTTTAATAGGATCTCTGTTTTTGATGTAAAGGCTATAAATCCTATGCTTTCAAGGTGAATGAGGGGAGACTGGACAGTGAAGGATAGCATGGGAATGTTCCCATACATTGTAGAAATGTTTCTAAACCTGTAACTAACTTTTATGAATGAATACAGAGGCACTATATTTCCAGATTCCTGTGTTGTGTTTAAGTGGTGAAGTTTTCCCTGATGTAATTTGTCATTTTCCTATTTCACATGCTTGTTTCTTTCTGTATTGTTTATGAGAAGATAATGTGAAGGATTTGTCCTTAACACCCTGTGTTGGCTCGAGACAATATCTATGTTTTCTTCCGAGTTTGAAATGTAGAATTCAGATATACTTTTCTCTACATTTGAAATGAATTTCAATCTATCCTTCTTTCCCATCTTATAAGCTCAAAGGATCCACTGGCATGATTATCGTGCCAGGTCATATTTTGTCTTAGTTATCCATTCATATGTTGTCTTTTATTTTTGACTCCATTTTTCCCAATGACCCTTTGCTGTCTCAACCAAAAACTTTAAAACAAATCTTGTTCTACATAGCTAGCCTAAGATCAAATCTCAAACAAAGATAAATTTGATAGAGAGATACCTCTCCGAGACTTGGAGGGATAGATCCTTGACTCAAAGCGGTTTTGATGTTGCCTCTGTGACTACCTCCACAACCTTGGGAAAATTATAGAGTGCTAACAGAATGGTGACCATACTGGGGACTTTCCCCAGTAGTACACTTCAAAGTTCCAGATCTGATCATTGATGGTGGATAGTGACCAGACACAAGAAGGCTGCGATCATTCACCTGGTGACTCCAAATTATCTCTAGACAGTGCCAACTCGAAGACTCCACTGGAGGAAGAACCTAAAGAATGGCCAAGCAACCTAGAAAGACCAGGTACTCAAGCTCAAATTGCATTCAAGACATCTTTGGTTTTATCTGCAATTATGTTTTGTCTTATTCTAAGCCTGATCAAAAGTATATTGTTGAACATTACATTGACCACTTGTTGATTGATGAGCCTCAAGAGATCATATCCCCAATTTTAGATTATGTACATACTCATACATGTGAAAATCCCAGATGCATCTGTAGAAGTCCTAGTGAGACATAAGCCTCCTGCTTTATCTCCTACTCTTGCTAAAGATCCGGATGGTTGCAAGCCTCTTGCTTCACTTCCTGTACCTGCCAAAATCCCAGACAGATACAAGCCCCTATATTTGCCTCCTATCCTCCATGACTTCCCTGCAAATTACACCAATAATCTGCCCAGGTTTGATGGAGAGAATGCCAATATTATTGCTGAAAAACACATCCAGAGGTTTGAAGATTTCCTTGACCTTTATGAGGTTGAAGCTGACGATGTATATACAAGGATGTTTTCCTTGTCTTTTCAAGGTAAAGTTAAGAACTGGTTTAAAAATCTCCTAGCTGCAAGCATTAACAATTTCCATTAATTTGTGAAAGCTTTCTTAGATCAATGGGTGATCATGAGAAATGTTTTTCTCATCCTAGAAAAGTATGACCATTTGAAAAGACAGCCAGGGGAAACAGTACAACAATTTTCAGCAAGGTTTAATAAGGTATATCATGCAATGCATGTTGATATAAGGCCACCCCCAGGATTAGCCCACTTGCATTTCCCAGATGCCTTCGATCCTGAGATGGCATTCCAATTAAGAGAGAGGAACACTGCAACTCTCGAAGAAATGCAGAACATTGCAGTTGATGTGGAGGCCAACTTGCTGATCAAAAGGTCAAAGGTAAAGAAAAAAGAAAAGGAGCAGCATAAATCTTCAGAAGCTAAACTGGACATTCTGGCCAGCACCATGGAAGAGATGATGCAGAAGATTAGCATAAGAGAAAAACTTGACATTCAAAGACATCATGTTCCATTGATTTCAGAGAAAGGAAGGGTCACTGTTCCCAAACATTTTGCAGCTCACCCTTGGTACCATGGTTTGGATAATGATTCTTTCATGTATTCAATTCACGACGTAGCCGAAGATGAATCTCCATCTCAACTTGCAGAGGAACAACCAGCTGATATGATGTGCATGTTTGATGACATTCCTTACTTGGAAAATCTACCCAAGTGTGATCAGTATGATGATGATCATGAAGCTGAATTAGATGTGGACTATTCAAAGCAATCAACAACATATGATTTGAAGGAGGAAGATGCAGAAAATTTTCAGGAAAATGCAAACTGCCTGCGCCTATGTTTTGCCTCACTCTTGAGAAAAAATTGCCAGCAGATTGTAAACAGTAAGAAAGAGGAATTTTCTAATGCATCCGTTGAAGAGGAAAAGGGTGACACGGAAGCTGATCTAGAGGTGCATCCCTTGATCCTTTTTGAAGGTCAAACCTCAGATGAAGTCATGAAGCCCGAAACAGGTGATAAGCTGATCCATCTTGATTCATTGCCTCTGTGCTTTAATTCATTTCAAATTTTGAGGGGAAATCTTGGTCAGATCCTAGTTGAAAGTCACAGTGTAAGCCATGAAGCACCAGTAGAGCCAATGCCACCATTATCTAAAACATTTTATGACCCTATAGCTGATATTATGGATAATGTGTGTTTTCAAAGTCAGTTTTCAGTTACCCCCAATGATTTCAAAAAAAATTATGATATGGATATGATCAGACAGTTAGCTACAGGGGTGTGTTCAATAGAAGCATCATTTCAGAACCTATAAGAAAAGTTGCATCCATGTCAGGAAGTGCATGAGGATGCAAATAACACAACTACAACATCAAATCATGAAGTTGAGTTGGTTAAATTTGAATATCCAGTAATAGGTCAAGTCTATCTTGATCCGGTGGCTATTTATATGGAGAAATTGTTCATCATAGAGCCACAATGCATTCCCATCATTTCTGTTATATGTCATGTTTATCGAGCTCTTTATAATGAAAATGAGGATGGAAAGCATTTCATGATGCCTATGCAAGTTCTATTTCTGATATTGTTTGAAAACATTGAAAGAGCAGAGTTGTTAGAGAAGTTGCTTGCATTGGCATTATTGTATCATTTAGAACGACAAAATTATCAGTAGCATAGGGTAGGTAGGAAAAAGTGAATAAGCTCAACATTCCGAGCATCTCTTTTTCAACAGTGTTTATTTTAATTCGATTTCAGTTGCAAGATCAAAACAGGTACAGGTTGCAGAATAAGATTTTGGGATCAGTCCAATGGATAAAGCACCGGTCTGCATGTTCATAGGTCTGAGATTCTTGACACCTCTTGAAAGAGCTGCCATCCCCAAGTGGAGCCTATGTTAGGGTCCTATAATCATATGTAACTCGATTCTTCGACTGCTGATTTGGCATTTCTCCCGTGATGAAAACTTCTGGCTCGGTTGACCCCTTTTTTCCCCTCCATCCATTTCGCCCGATCCTCCATACCCCTGCTGCATCCTTCATCCTCCGTTGCGCCCTCACTCCCTTGTCTTTTCAACCCATTGAGTACGCCTCACCCACCACTCATCCGAATAAACAAACTTAGGTTAAAAGAAAAATCAATTGGTTTAGTATAGTTAGACTAGATTAGTCTTATGAATAATTAATTATTAATTAATTAATGATTAATTATTAAATTAGTTTGTTAATAGTTAGGTTAGTTTATTAATATAAACATTCAATAAAAATCAAACATTAATAAACAAAATACAAAACATTAAAATAAACCAAACTTAAATTAATTAAAAAGACAAATTAATAAACAATAATAAAAAACATATTAAAACATATAAATAATAAACAAACATTAAATAAATAAAAATGCATATAAATCAAAACAATTAAAATATAATACAAAATATATATAAAAAAACAAAATAAAACAAGCGTAAATACAAAAATATATATATAAAACACAAATAATAAAAATAAAAATTAAAAACAAACCAAAACACTATCCTAAGTCTAAACATCACATCACATCCCATTAAAAACAAATCAACAGATAAGAAAAATTCTGGACCCCCCCTTGCCATCCGAAACTTAACAAGGAGGGGGGGGGGGTGTCTGGAATGTGTTGTATTATAAAACCACCCCTTGGACACTTGTCAGCTCCACATGCCAGCAGACCCCCCCCCAAAAAAAAAACCGCTTACCACCTCAGGGGGGTCCGAAATACTACCTTCCCAAAAAAGAAACCACTTTCCCCATAATTTTTTAAAAAATCGCCCATTTTTGCCTGTTCAACATGTCTTCTTCCGAAACCGATTTCGGGCAAACGAAAATGAATTTTGAGAAACCGAGAGAGGTTTTTATCCATAACGGGATGCAGAACAAAAAAATATCTCATTTTTTTCACAGGTTCCATGAGCAGGGAGAATCAAAGCCATCTTCAAGGCCCATTTTTTCAGTTTTTCATTTTCCTGTTGCAGTCTTGATTTTGCGGGAGGTGTTTCGGTGATCTAGAGGTGAATTTGGCGAAACCGAGGGGGGTTTTTGTCCAGAACATTTCCATATACAATAAAATCCTTTAGTTCTTTCCCAGGTGTCAGAATTAAAGAGAAACATATGTCTATACATACCCCTTTTTTTGAAGAAATTCAACAAGTTTTTCATGGCGGACAATTCAATATTTTTAGGGATTTTTTCTATTTTTGGCCAAGATTGCCCAGCTGTCAAAGAAGGAATTCGAAAGTGGAATTGTTGATAGGGTTTTGGCCCCTTAATATAGGATCCGATCCAGTTGTTGTGAAAACTGTTTGATCTTGTACTATTTTTAGTATTTCAGTTCTTGTTTAATAAGATCTCTGTTTTTGATGTAAAGGCCATAAATCCTATGCTTTCAAGGTGAATGAGGGGAGACTGGATAGTGAAGGATAGCATGGGAATGTTCCCATCCATTGTAGAAATGTTTCTAAACCTGTAACTGACTTTTATGAATGAATACAGAGGCACTATATTTCCAGATTCCTGTGTTGTGTTTAAGTTGTGAAGTTTTCCCTGATGTAATTTGTCATTTTCCTATTTCACATGCTTGTTTCTTTCTGTATTGTTTATGAGAAGATAATGTGTAGCATTTGTCCTTAACACCTTGTGCTGGCTCAAGAAAATATCTATGTTTTCTTCCGAGTTTGAAATGCAGAATTCAGATATACTCTGCTCTACATTTGAAATGAATTTCAATCTATCCTTCTTTCCCATCTTATAAGCTCAAAGGATCCATTGGCATGATTATCCTGCCTGGTCATATTTTGTCTTAGTTATCCATTCATATGTTGTCTTTTATTTTTGACTCCATTTTTCCCAATTACCCTTTGCTGTCTCAACCAAAAACTTTAAAACGAATCTTTTTCTACATAGCTAGCCTAAAATCAAATCTCAAACAAAGATAAATTTGACAGAGAGATCCCTCTCTAAGTCTTGGAGGGATAGATCCTTGACTCAAAGTGGTTTTGATGTTACCTCTGTGACTGCCTCCACAGCCTTTGGAAAATTACAGAGTGCTAACATGATGGACGATGATACGACAATGGATGATGGCAATGCAAAGAATCTTCCCACTCCTGCGCCCAAATTGAAATGAACCATAACAAATGGATCTTCCCGGCTCGGTGATGGCAGGCATGACAACACCAAAAGGAGTTTCAGAAAAGAAGCCAATAGTAAACGAAACAACCACTTTGCAGCGCGAAAGTAGGAATTCCAGACTTCCAAATTAGTCCGTTTTGGGCGGAAGAGTTTCACTGTAAAGCAATGATATGTTGATGCTCCCAGAGATATATTTCAAGCCAAAAAATTATTGATTAACATATTCGGGGATCAGGTCCAAAACTCTCGCTGCTGCAAGGCATTTCCCTACTAGTCATCTCCTTCTGCCCATAATGGACTAATTTGGGCCTCTGGAATTGCACATGCAAGCTGTGCTACCAAATTTTTTGGACTATGTAGAGGCGGTTTAAGCTAACAACTATTCCACTTGCCCTGCAACCATTTACGTGTTGCATACTGTGGATACCGTGCCTGTGTTTGTCTCAGATACCTTCAATGTTTTTGCCCGAAGAACTGGGTCCAATTTCTAAGGATAGATGTACAATACTCAGTGTTTTTCTTATTTTTTTAAATGGATTTGCTATTAAATTTTTTTTGCCTTTGACTCTTCGTTGTTGCCTCTTTTCTGGATTTAACGCATAATCTAACTTGCGTGGTTCAGTACTCTCATACTTCTTCGATATTGTGTTTACTAATACCAATGTACGATGTTGCAGCAAAATCGTTATTCTTGTTTCTAGACATGCAATTATTAAGTTTTAATGCTAACAACCCATTATGCAAGAAGTTTAATACTTGACTTAATATGTTTCACCCATGAAATAAATGAACACAGATACACCCACACATTCCAATAAAATCTAATCTTCAACAAAGCATTTGCTGGAAATTAGTAGAATATGAAGTTTAGTAGTTAAGTTAATATGTTACAGTCATGGAAAAATGTATCAAGAACATATTTACACGCAGAGGTTGCAATAAAATCTAATCTTGAACAACGCATTTTCTGACAATTAGTAGAACATCATGGTTTTGCAACAATGGGGCTTCCTTGAAACCGATTTGCGCTTACCAAAACTGCCTTCCGCCTTTCTATTTTCCCACTCTTTTATTCCCTCTAGTTTCTCTTCCTGGTTACTTAATCTTTTTTTTTTTCCGGAAAATGCCTTGCTCCGCAGCTTCGCGGATTCACGCCTTTCCAACGACCGCTTCCCCTTTATTTAAATTGACCCTCTATTGTTCCCTGTCCCACAACTGGCACCCAGAGTTCTGCGATATACAAATTGACAGGTGGACTTGCATGGTGGTCAGGTCAACATTGCACTTCTACTTTTTCGTGACCTCCAAACAACATCCAGAGCTCCGCGATATACAACTTGAAATATATACAAACTTGCAACCGTTCTTAGATCATACCCTCTTCGGTATTACGGTCCCCATTTTGAAGTCCGTCTGTCCGCTTTCCATACTTCGCCATTTGTTCAAATTTCTTTGGCAGATTTCCGGTTTGGCAGGTTGACGAAATATTCAGTTTGTAGTCGTTGTTTCCTATGCCTGCGCCCCTTTGATATTAGCAGTTGAAAATTATATATAAGATCTTATTGCTACGCATGAAATTAACAATTTCCCTATTCCATACTTAGCCACTTTGCCAGAATTCTGCAAATATACAAACCAGCCGCTGAACTGCCCCATCATGATCTCTTCCGTTTTACACATTTTGCACTCAAAATTTCTGAAACATAAAATTTCACCGTGCAACACTTGACTATCCTGACTATCCCCATAACCCATTTTTGAATCCTGTTTGATCACTTTTCAGAGCTTGACATTCTTTCCTTGCTCTCCGTCATCTCTATCACCTTCACACTTGTCTATAATAAAAGAAAATAAAAAGTTATATATATATACATATCTTGTTTCTAAATATGGAATTACTGGCATTTAATTCTAACAGGTCACCATGCATAAACCGTATAGATTGTCATTGATGGGCGAAAGGCTCGGAGGACATCTCGTATTGATGCGCATTAAACCAAAATTTGCGAGGGGATTATATTATTCATTTCGACTGTTCATTTCAAAATCATGAAATCCCGTTCACACGGCGTGGCCTTCACACGTTCACGAAACCTCCATTCCTTAATTGCTCTTCGCCGTACCCGCCACCTTCACATTTCTAAATATGCAATAAATAAACTTTACTGCTAACAGTTCATCATGCACCATCAATACAGATTGTCATTAATCAGCGAAAGGCTCGCAGAGCTTTCCTTTTCATAAGAATTTAACCAAGATTTAGCGAAAAGTTACATTATCGACTCTAACTGTTCATTTAAACCATCATCTGCAGCAAAGAAATCTTCTCATAAACCTATGGCATCAACTTGACAACAGTTCTGTGGAGATACAGTGAACATCTTTGGGCGCGAGGACCAGAACTTCCACTGGTCCAAGGCATTTTCTTATTACTCAACCTCTGCCGCAGAGAACCAAGTAATTTGGACCTCCGGGATTTCCCATGCAGGCTGTGTCCCTGAGGTTTTTGACTGTAAGGACCTGGTATCTTGGTGCACCGATAAATATATTGCAGAGAAAATAATTATTCCACTGCAGGACCGCTCTTCTGTTTCTTTGTCACCTCAGGTCTTCTGCCAGATGCTGAAATTGCCGAAGCCAACATTGACGTTCAAAGGAGAGGATTGAAATTTTTTTCTAGCAAAGCATAATAATGGATTGGACCTCTTGCTCATTTTTTTGCAAAACCTGAATCTAGTTCCTGAAGATATTACAAGCATCCAGGTTAGTTCATTTAGAAATCCATTTCGCGAAATTGCCTGGCTGTTTACAAGAATAACGGGACAGGAGTCCACAGGTACTGTTTCCCGCATGGCTCTTTATATTTTGTATTTCACAGTCAACAAACAAACCATTTTTGATTGGGGCAGGTTAATTTTCTATGAAATCTCTTCCCAATTGTCAAACTACAAAAGGAAAAAGAAATTTTATATGTCATCCTATTTAGTTTTTGCAATAGCACATTCCTGTCGGTTTTCACAACTGTCTCTGTCCAAGAATGTCAACTACAAATTCCACCCAGTAACGTTCTGGTACCAGGCCTTGTGGAAGCACAAGGCTTCCCACTGTTTTTATGAGGTTTTTAATGACTTCTTGTCTATTTTCAAAGTTTTGTTGTTAGGAGAAGATGCTCCCCGCATATCTGAACAGGCAACTAGTTTTTTGGACAAAAAGGGGACACTCGAACATTTGGATAATTACACTGTCATAAGAATTTTTGGCTCCTCGGAACGGCCTACTCTCCTTCCATGTCACATTATAGACATAATGTTTGTTGGAGAAGTAGCACGTCAATACAACTACTAGTTCCATATTCTCCAAAGGAAGAAAAAAACCAGTTCATTCCTCTGCCTTGGAAAATAGGGGAGTTCGTGTTGAAAAACGTCAACAAAATTGACGATTTCGCAACACATTTTAGCATGTCCAACCTCAGATATGCTGAAGACATAAGAGGATTCGACCCCTATGATATTTTTAGACAACATTTACAAACACTTGGCCTCGATGATTGTTTTGTAAATAAACACCTACCCAAAAGTAGAGACAGTAGCGACAACGGTCCTACCTCTGATGTCGACGACGTAGAGACAATGCAAATATGCACTAAATTGTACACGCAGCAGGGGAAAGGCCTCGGTGACAAGAGTGTTCAATCCGCAAATACCACTCCAAAAAGTATGACATCCCGGAGCATTGCTCCAATGACCGATCACAACAACAAAGAAATCCAAAGTTCTTCAAATGGAGGAGGAGATAATGACCCTCCTCACTCTAAATTTGATAGTTCTCACAAGCTTCCAGTAGAGAAGAAGAGAAAAAAAAATGGGGCACACAGAAGAGATGGAAATTCAGAGTGAGAACATGGAACTTGACACTGATATGGATACCATGTTCCCCTTCCTTGATCAATCCGAAGATGCCATCCACCATAGCCATCCAATGGAGATATCTGTTACCCAAAATTTTGACGTAGATGAATACTTCGTGTTTCAGAGCGTTGTTTTTGATAGCTGGAACAAAAAATTGATAATTGATAAAAAAAAATGTTAAAAATAAGAAAGGTAAATCTTTTTCAGAGTTTGACATTGCCAACATGCGGCCATCCCAAATCTATCAACTTCACACCGCGACTGGACAAGTGCTTCATGATTCCATTGGAGGCATAGAGACCGAGAATGCCAAATTGAATGAGCAAGTCAAGGAATTGGAAGACACTTTCATTCCTATGACATTGCTTGTCGATCCTTTGGCAATAGCCATGCCTGGCACCCCTGCACCCAATGTAAAAGCTTCCTCCACCCTACTCGCATCCTGTAAAGGATATGTGGAGAACAATATGAAAAAAAGAATGGAACTGGTTATTGAGGCATGGAAAAGATCACAAACCATCACTTCGCTTGGAACCAGGGCACATAGCTTGCTCAAGCTTTTGTAGGCCGAATTAAAAGATGAAGAAAATTTCTTTTTAAAAACGGTCATCCCTTTTGGCAAGATTGTCAACAATATGACAGAAACAAAAAGAAGAGAAGAAGACATTCCATTGAAAAACTGGATCGACCAATTGAACGCATGCTGGAAAGAAAAAGTAAACAACCTACATCTCATTGTTCAGTCATGTGAACAAGCCAAATCTAAGAAAGATAAATTACTCTCAAAGCTGTCAAATATAGACTTAGCCGGGAAAACCAACGACTTCCAAGATCCCCTCTTAATCACAAAATCCTTGCCCTTAACCATGCAAGAGTTCGATAAACAGGTTGCTATGTTTAAGACCTTGTCTCTGGAAAAGTTTTACAGCATCCTTCAATTTGATCAAGCTCACGTCCACGAATGGCTAGTCAAATATGCAGTACAGAATGAGGAAATTCATTAGGCTCTCTCTAATCTTTCTATCGACCTCCAGGAATTAGAAAACGATATTTTCAACATAAAAATACGGAATGAGATCAACATCGCCCCAATGAGAGGCTACATTGAATAATGGCTTGAAAGGCAATTGAAACAGGCCGCCGACGAAAGACAACAGGCAGTTGTCCTTGAAGCCACAGTCGTCGGTGACATCAATGAAATGATAGCCACAAGAAAATATCCAAAGGACTCATATGTACCCTCACTGTAAGTTTACTCATAGCATCTTTCTTTGTTTATCAACCCAGTCATTCCAGTTTCTTAAACACAAACATTATTCCAGTTTCTTAAACACAGATGTATAGGCAAACACTTATACCTTTCCATTTATTTTATTTTGCAGCGATTGCACTCTATCTTCTTTCCACATTCCTGTTTCTTGTACATATTTCTCTAATGGTCCGTGGGAGCCCCAATCCCAGTTTACATGACAAATGCATCCAAATTCTAGTTTATATGTAACAAATTTTAATTTTTTTGTATATTTCAAAATTTCCAGTAGTATGTAACAAAATTTTATTCTTTGACACATTTCAAATATAAATGCATTTAAATTTTTATATGTTACGTACTCTATTCTTATCTTCACCACTCTGTATGACAAATGCATTTAATTTTTAATATGTTACAGAATTTTATTCTTATCCTTCAACAGTCTGTTTGGAAAATGCATTTACTCTTTTATATGTTACATACTTTTCTTTTTTTATATATTTCAAAATAAATGGTGCTCAACAATGCAAAATGCGTTGTCACCATATATTTTATGTCATCATATATTTTTATCTTTCAACAGTCCATATGGAAAATGCATTTAAATTTCCAAATTTATTCTTGCTTTGCCTGCCAACTGTCATTTACTTTTTCCCCATCTAACGTGATATACATGTTTCACACAACATTTACGTGATATACATTTTGCACCGAACACTTCATTTCATTTACAATTCCACCACATTTTCCACAATTTTCTTTCTAGCCTCATTGGCAGGGGCTGAGTTGCCACGCAACCTTGTTTTAAGATGATATTCAAGAGTTTGTAAGGGGTATGTTACAAATTCAAAATCTTTAGCATGAGCTCCACTTAGTTGGATCTCAGTCTTCAAAGTATTGTACAAGTTACAGGCTCAAGGTTCCTTAAAAAAACACGAATGAAGTGAGGTTTCATTTAATGTATGATAAACAAAGGTGTACGGGAGGGATTCACATAAAACAATTTCTTTATCCCAAGAATGCAGCCGTACGTTTTGCAATAACACCCTAAATCAATCGATCAATAATATGGGAGATAAATAAATTTAGATATTTAAAATAAATAATAAAATTCATTATATGATGCTAAGCTTTGAAAACATTCTAAATTTTTTTGTCAAATTGATTGCTAGAACTCGGATTAATAAATAGAGCATAAGTTCTGATTTATCACTTTGGATAAAGATGGGTCGACTAATCATAAATTAATTCAAAATAAAACAATCTCACACCCTTCATTTTGTATATTTTTTTGGGTAAAATGGGCGTGGCTTCCCAAGTTCTTACTTGAGTTTTTTTTCCCGAAGAAAATTCGCTCAAAAAATTATATTAATAATAATTTTTCTTTTTCTTTTACATCCACAATGCGTCACTATCTCTATCTGCCAGACCAGAAATGTCCTACTATAAGCATAAGATCGCCGATCAATACTTGCCATCCCTACCAGCCTAGTAAACACTACAATGCTTGCTTCAGTCATAAAACTGTAAAAAAGATTGAAATTTTCTAAAAAACATATTAGTGAGCACTTTCCCCCACTAGGACAACCAGTCACACACAAAATCCGGGAAGGATCATGTAATTAGAAAATGTTCAAATATTGGAATGGCCCCTCATTTTCTCCATCACAAGTGAAGAAATTAAGTCTTCCTTTGGGAGAGGAGAGCACCCGCTTTGATAGTTTATCCGCCTTCTCATTGGATTCCCTGAAAATGCGATGGAAGCTAATTTTTTGGAAGGGTGTCTTCAGATCACATTAATGCGGGCTTGTTGTTTTAATGATGTGTGTATTTTTAATGCTTCACTTTGATATTTTGGTTAAATAGTTACATTAACGTGGGTTTTTTGTTTTAATAATGTGGTATTTAATAATTTTTTAACGGTTAAAGATTTATATTTATATGTAATTGATTTTGAGTTGATTTTTTTTTTGGAGAGTTTAATTTTTTTATGGTATTATGTATTGCTAAACTTCACATATAGCTTTATGGATTCAATTTCTATTAATGTCATGCTTACCTTTTCTAATGTATTAATTTCAAATTTTGGTTGAGGACTCATATCCATAGGGAGTTGGTCTTGAGTTTGATTCCCTCATTGTTCCCCTGCATTGCTACAACTCCACATACAACTCCATGGGTTGAATTTCTACAAATAATGTGTGTAGCTTCTCGAATGCTTTGTCTAAGATTTTGGTTGAGGACCCATATCCACGAGGAGAGTGTGAATTGGTCTTAAATATATCCCCTTGTGGATATGACTCCATGGGTCAAATTTCTATGAATGTCACAGGTTTGATATTTTGGTTAAGGACCCATGCATAAAGGGAGTTGGCCTTAAGTTTGATCTCCTTATGGTGCTCGTGCATTGCTACAACTCCACATACATCTCCATTGGTAAATTTCAACAAATGACATGGGTACCTTGTCGGATGCCTTGGTATGGGATTTTGGTTAAAGGGACCCATATCCATAGGGGCTTGGTCATCCCTCCATGGTGCTCGTGGATCGTTACAACTCCACATACATCTCCATGGGTTGAATTTCTACCATTGATATGGGTACCTCAACAAAAGCTTTAGTTTAGGATTTAGTCAAGGACCCATATCCTTATGTAGTTGGTATTACATTTGATCACCCCATAATGTGTGTGCATCGTTACAAATCCACATACAACTCCAAGGGTTTATTTACTACCAATGATGTGGGTGCCTTGCTAAATATTATAGTTTAATATTTAGGTTAAGGACCCATATCCACATGCAATTGGTCTTGATTTTGATCACACCCATGCTGCTTGTTCATCTCTATAAATTCAAAAACAACAACAATGGTTGAATTTGTACCAATGATATAGGTACCTTGTTGAATGTCTCAATGATTAAAGACCCATATACATGAGCAATTGTTGGAGTTCAATCCCCTTCGCAATGCCCATGCATCACTAAAATTCCATATAAAACTCCATGGGTTGAATTTATGCCAATGACACAGATACCTTGCTACATGCCTTGATTTATCATTTTTGTTAAGGATACATATTGACAAGTAGTTGGTTTTGGAGTTCCATCCCCCCTGTGGTGCTTGAGCACTGCTACAACTCTACATAAAACTTTGTGGGTTGAATCTCCACCAATAACGTAGGTACTTTGCAGAATGTCTTGGTCTAGCATTTTGTTATTTATCAATATCCACATGTAGTTTTCCTTAAGTTCAATCCAACCCGTAGTGCCCATGCTTTGCTATAACTCCACAAATTGAGTTTATACAAATGACGTGACCACCTTCTCAATGCCTTGAACTTGGATTTTGGTTAAGAACCCATATCCACAAGTAGTTGGAATTGAGTTTGAGTACCTAATCGAATGTTGCAGGTTCTCACATTCGAGCTCTTGTTGAATGACTTCATTGTGCCATAGTTAATTGGTTCCATCACAACATCTACCACCAATGATCAAATTTGAAGAGTCTATCCTAATTTCAATTCAAAGGGTTATATCCATCCATCCCTTCCATGATTAAAATTCCAGAAATAATTGTCTTCAATTGACAAGTGCCAACATGTACACACTTCATTAAACAAAATTCTAAACAAAATATTTCCTTTTAATATTTTACAATGTAATGCTAAATAAAATATTTCCTTTTAATATTTTACAATGTTGGAAATGAACCAATCACAAAATATAAATTGTAATTGCAATGAAAATGGATAATAATCATACTTCGTAATTTCGAATGTGTCCTTTGGATAGGAAAATCATAGAGATTTTAACATTTAAATGTTAAATAATATGCTGTGAACTTTATTTTGAATCTCATCAAGACTTCAAATATTGAGTGTATGAATCTTGATTATATGTGCCCCAAAAAGAATTTCCATATAAATTCATCTGCATTGGTGTTGGCACAGGGGCATACCCAGGGTTCAACGCTTCAATAGTGCACCAACAAAACCCTAATTACCAGCCCTTTCAACAATGTCTGCGAAGCAGATGAAGTCTCACCCGAGGTAGAGGCAGGGGGGGTTGTAGGACTCATGTGTCTACAACCTAGTTGGGACACAAATCTGTGATCACAATACTTAACAGAGCACTTAGAAGTTAACATTCATTAGATTTTACCCTTATTCACATCCCAGATTCAAATACCATTTACAGAACAACGCAGTATTCATCAAGATCAAGCACATATAATCATCAAGCACATAGCCTTACAATAGATCCAACATTCATTCTCATCATAAATCACTTAAGCATTCATAGATCTATCTATTATAATAGTGCACTAAGAAAATACAAGAACAATATAGCACAAAGTAGAATAACATAGGATATACGTGGTTCACCCCCTATGTGGGGCTACATCCACCAACTCTTCGTCTTCTTTATTATATTCTTTCAATCTTCTTACATGCACAGAGCCACAAAACCAACTCCGCATAGGACAATATATCTGTGCGCACCTTGCTAGATCCTCCTTCCCCGAGCTAGGTCACATCACAAAGCCTTCTTACACAATCTACACACAAGCTTCTTATAATCACTTGCACTTAGCTCTTCAAGTATTAACACATAGTATGCACAAAGCCTCTAGATTCGCACTAAGCCGATTCTACTATGTCTTTTTTTTCTTACATAGCATAGATATCTATTTATACATTACAAATGGGGCCTGAAAATGGGTAAAACTATGGGCTGACATCCCATACTCGTTACATAAACCCTAATCCCCAAAAATCCTATAAAAAGGAGGCGAGATCCCATGATCTCCGCTTCGTCTGGGCACTCTGTCTTCAACTAGCCTGTCGAAGTCCAAAAAGTGGTCAAACACGACCAAGGTTCTCCAAAACTTGGTCGAGGGACAACAGGTCCCCAACACTCACCTGTGACTCGTCCCAAGTCACTTTGATCTAGGAAACTCTGCTTCGAAGGCCTTGAGATTGAATCGAGCTGCCTCAACTTGCTGCTTCGCCAGAGCCTCCTGCTTGACAAACTCCTGAATGACCTTCTCAGTGACCGATCCTTCCAAGCGCTGTTCCACTGAGGTGACCACTTGTTCTAGCTGTGCATCTTGTCCCTCTATCTCCTCAAAAAGTGTGCAGGCTTCATATTGTATCGGTTGAAGTCTCTGGGTCACTTCCATGACTTTACTCTAGAGGTCATGGACCTACTGCTGAACTACGCTCTGTTCCTGTGACCTTTTCATCTTCTCAACTGCTGAAAGTAGTTTCAGCTGCACTTGCACTAAGGAGTTTAACACACGCATTAACCTTTTGATGTCTGTCGAAGTGTGGGATCTTCATCACGTTAAGGATGGTTGATCTTGCGATGTCCATGTTCCACGGCTGGGGCATTATCTTCGACTTCTTCCCCGTTGTCTTTGTCAAATACCTGTGTGGTGCGAGCATTACATAGTTCTTGCAGTCTCCTAAGTTGAAGTCACTGATCTTTAGCGTCATAATCTGTCCTAATTGTAGTCCAATTGCATGTATCCCCTTCGGGAGGTACACATTGATCAATGTATAGTCGAAGTCCCTCAGGATGGCATCAGACTAACCATGCTAGCCAGAGGCCGGATATAGTTGAGAAGGATTGATGGGATGAGCTTTGCGTTTTCCAAGTCGTCACGATGCTTGCTCCGTTTCTATGTCCCAGTTTGAGATGGCCCAGATTGACGTGCAGTGGATGGGGAGGCTTGTAATCCTCTCGTCGATGAGGCATGTACTCCTGCGGACATGACCTTCTCAGCCATGAGGTCTATTAGGATCTCTTCGATGGATTTCTATACTGCGCTAACGTCGCTCAACATGCGCGCTCGTGATCAAATGTTTCAGACAATGGACAAACGCTCAAGGTAAGTAGAACAGGTGGCGAAGTCTCAATAAGCACTGCGTGAAAGAAATTAGTTCTCTATGGGATCGAATAATCACAATTCGTGAAAGTGTCCTTCGTGAAACGCTCAACAGGATAAATAGAAAACATCGTAATGGACTCCTCCAACAGGCAGGTATGCCTCTATCAATACAATTCCATCCGTTATGGCGCTGTCCGAATGGTCCAATAGCGAACGTTCCGGCAATAACTGCGTTTCTAGTCGTTCTAGAGCGTCGTTCTAACGGTTGGGATGCCTCCAACATTCATATTTCTTCGCCGTGGCAAAGTGCTAGTCGGTGTTGTTTTGCTATTCCGGCAAGGTTCAAGTTTTGCAAAATTTCCTTCTACAAAGGCCTCTCTAGAACCTCCTGCAATGTTTCTAGCTTTGCTTTCTTCTTACTGAGCTTTCCTGCTTTCTTTCCTATGATCCGCGTCTCTGGATTCCTCTTTCCATTCTTGTTTTTATCTGCTCTTAGTATAGAAACTTCTCACTGTTGAGGATATTTCACAAGGTTCGAGGATAATACTTCTTCTCTTACTGTTTCTGGAGTAGGTGCTCTATTATCTTGCATGGATAAGTTCTTTAAGCCTTCTTGCATTCTTTCGACTTCGACAACTAGGTCTCTGGCCCTTAGTTGCTTCGACTTGTCCTCCTGTTCTTCTGCTAAGCACACTATTTTCTTAGCCATGAAATCTCTTAATTATTACTTTTTCTGTTCCATAGCTTCCTCTTCTTCTTTTGTTCAGATCTGATCTCTCTCAATCCAAGTCCTTCCTAACAAAAGTGCAAAAGGAGCACTGTTCTCAACAAACTTAATGACCTCAAATTCTTCTTTCGTCGATGCTCCATGAGAACTGATAGGTACATGAGTAAGTATTCCACATAGGGTTATCATGTTTCCTTTAAACTATCCTATTCCTCACAATGAAGGAATCATAACAGACTTTCCCAAAATTTCCCAAGTACTTTCTGTCATGATGTTCACCTGTGTTTCTGCATCCAATACATAGTCTATGTCAAAGTATCCTATTCTTGTCTTTATGCACTCTTTCTCTTTTAAAACCTCTGATAAGATGATGTCTCTGTGATCATTCAATGTTTCTTTCATCTGCAATAATATAGCCTCAGATTCTTTCTGGTTCTTTAGTATAGCCTTAGTTTCTTGACCTTCTTCATGGTTTTCTTGTTTCATGTTCATCTTTTCAACTTTAGCAATCATTCTAGGGAAATCCAAAACTTCATGTCCAATAGCCTTACAACAAAGGCAAATAGGACCTCTACCAGGGCATTCCTTAGCAAGATGTCCTGGTCTTCAACATCTATAACAAAGAGTCAATCCTCTATTTCTCTTAAACAATCCCCAACCTTTCCTATACTGGGCACTGGGATCACAGTGATAGACCTGCAAAACATTCTTTCTAGGATCCTGCATCCACTTGTTAGTCCAAAAATTCTTTCTATGCATAGGAATACCATATCTTTCACTATTTCTATCAGATCTATTCATATCATATCTTCTTTATTCTAGTTGTGCCCTAGTTTTCAGACTAGGATGAAATCTATCAAATATACCTAGATTCATTCTTTCAAAACAAAAAATTCCACTTATCTTACCTTTATCAGAGCACCAAGCTTTAAGATCTTATCTCTTTTCTTCAGATCAACTTCTCTTCTTGGAATAGAGCTTCACAAGTCAAGTAGAGTACTACGCACTACAACAATAGATCTACGCACATAGCTTTCTCTTTTCCTCAATTCCCAACAATCATAGTTTCATGTCTCGACAACGAAACCATTTGTTGGCACAGGGGCAGACCCAGGGTTCAACACTTCAACAATGCACCAACAAAACCCTAACTATCGGCCCTTTTGACAACACCTGCGAAGCAGATGAAGTCTCACGCGAGGTAGAGGCAGGGGGGGTTGTAGGACTCAAGTGTTTACAACCTAGTTGGGACAGAGATCTGTGATCACAATACTTAACAGAGAACTTAGCAATTAACATTCATTATATTTTACCCTTATTCACATCACAGATTCAAATACCAATTACAGAACAACGCAATATTCATCAAGATCAAGCACATCTAATCATCAAGCACATAGCCTTACAACAGATCCAACATTCATTCTCATCATAAATCACTTAAGCATTCATAGATCTATCTATTATAACAGTGCACTAAGAAAATACAAGAACAATACAACACAAAGCACAATAACACAGGATATATGTGGTTCACCCCTAGCATGGGGCTATGTCCACCAACTTTTCGTCTTCTTTATTATCTTCTTTCAATCTTCTTACATGCACAAAGCCACAAAACCAACTCCGCATAGGACATGAGATCTACGCACACCTCGCCATATCCTCCTTCCCCGAGCTAGGTCAATGCACAAAGCCTTCTTACAGAGTCTGCACACAAGCTTCTTACAATCACTTGCACTTAGCTCTGCAAGTCTTAACACATAGTATGCACAAAGCCTCTAGATCCGCACTAAGCCAATTCTACTAGGCCTCTCTTTTCTTACATCGCCTAGATATCTATTTATACTTTACAAATGGGGCCTAAACATGGGTAAACCCATGGGTCGACATCCCATACCTGTTACATAAACCCTAATCCCAAAAAATCTCATAAAAAGGGGGCGAGATCCCGCGATCTCAGCTTCGCCCGGGCACTTTGTCTTCAACTAGCACGTCAAAGTCCAAAAAGTGGTCAAATATGACCAAGGTTCTCCAAAACTTGGTCGAGGGCCAACAATTGGTCCAATTCATAAGAATTTCGAAGTATTAAAAATTACAATATAATGCTTATTTTTAGTTAATAAAAAAATTCTCAATACTTTCAAGCATCGAAAACTAGTAAATTACATGAACAAATGACACAAATGGTTCTCTATTTAGTTGATACCTTAAATGAACTATAAATAGAAAAAGAGAATGATTATCCCTATTTAATTGATACCTTAAATTCCCCATAAGTATAAATGAAGAATGATTTTCCCTATTTAATTCATATTTCAAAGACTCTAAGTAGTGTTATACCTCATATTGTATGAGGTTCTACATTGTGATTTTCATCACATTTATTGAGTTTGTTGTTGGTCCCTTGGAGATGTTTTGATGGATTGGGGGTACATACTCTCTTTCTTTGCTTGGAGATGTTACTTCTTGGTTGTGTTGGTGTTTTGGATTGGATAGGATTGTTGGTTTGGGGTTACAAGCTTGGGGTTCAAAAGGATTCACCAACAAATACCCCATTTGCATCGGCATATTCAATATTCAAGGAATGAAGAAGGCCTCACTGGAGATGCATATGAGAATCACAGAGACCGAATGTTTGTGCATAACATGACATAGTAATACAGTTGGAAAATAGTTAACTAAGAGTTGCACATTATACACTACTTATTCATATCAATATTCATCTATGTAATGCACAATATAACATCTATAACATCATACATTCATAAAGGAGTACATGAAAGCAAGGATGAACTCGAGTCTCATGCCTTCTTTCATTAATCATAGTGAAACATTCAAATACATGGAGTGCCATAGCCTACATAGAGAACCATTAAGCTTAAACTCGAGATCAAAGATTCATATCTTGATCTACTTTTTCTCTCCTATTCCATTCTTAGCTTTGCAATTACAATCAACCTAAAAACTGAACCAGAAGGTTACAATCAACCAACCACAACTAGACTATTGAAAATATATAGACTTACATGTTTGCATGCATTCCTTATATCTCTACAAGAGTGTGGAAATCAAAACAAACTTTCCAGCTCACCAACAACCTCGCCCATGACCAATTGGTAAGTTACAAAAGAAGTTTCAATAATTACTATGATCTTCGAGGATTTGATATGCATGTGATGTTTATACAAGACCTTGTGTGTAGTAGAAAACATGTTGGCATGTGTAGTAGAAACTAGTTGGCACATACACTGAATCTTGGCGTTGTGTCATACAAAACATTTAGCACACGTGTTGTGCATAACTTGTGGCACATGCATATTCTTGCAAAAACCTTGGTTCCAACAGGCCCCCAAGAATATTAGTTGGCTCGTCCTCGAACCAGAGAAATTTCTTCATTGTTAGCTCGATGATGAACTTTCTAGTAGTCCTTTCCTGGGAAAAATATATACAATGTAGTTGGTGTGGCGGAAATTCACGGGAAACTTGAATATCTCAACAACCCTTAGGTCCAAATGTGAATTATTCCTTCATTCATCAGGGATATCGACCTCTCCATCATCAATCTCAGTCTGGTCCTTCTCGAGATCTTTTTCATCCACCATACAACTGATAGAGACATGTGCATCTAGAATATCCTATGTCATTCTGTGTGATACCTAGTGGTCCATGTTGGGTATGTTTATATTATTTTCAAGATTGGTCCCATGTACTATAGATTTATATGAGAGCGGAAGGGGGAGCCCATGGGAAAAAAATGGTGTTTTTTGAGTCCATTTTTGGTGTTTTTTTGGCACATGGGTTTCGTCGATGGTTTTCTAATTCCAGTTAAGGAATTAGGGTTGTTGACTAATTTGTGTCAATGGATTAGGGGTCTGGATGCCATAAGATCATATATATATATATATATATATATATATATATATTGTAAACAATTAAGGAAGATGATGACTAAAATATTAGAGGTGAAGCTCTAAACAGGTTGTTGGTTTTCTCTGTTTGGGTTTCTAGGGTAAAACATCCGTGTAATGTGTGTGTGTGCCATTATATCTTTTCTTTTTTATTAAGAATATATTTGTAATAGTTAATTGTACAAGGTTAAAATATACATTTGGTATCATAGTGGTTATTAGATTCAGGGGGATGCCTTTGTGGATATGGGTTTTGTCTCAGGTCTATGATTAACCTTTTTATAGCTAGAGATCTGCAGTATTAATTCTTCAGGTGAAAAAAACCGGAGAGAAATTTAAAAATAAAGATTGATAAATTTGATGGGAAAAGTTTTGAGCTTTGGAATCTCAATATGGAATATCTACTAGTGGAAAAATATCATTAGATCATTGTGGATCCATGTATTGGACCTACAATAATGTCAATAGAATACTAGACAAAGTTGGATTGGAGGGTGAAGAGCACAATCCAGTAGTGTCTCCCAAATTCAATATTACTGAATGTGTTAGGGGAAGCTACAATGAAGTATTATGACCTTGGAAAATAAGAGTGACTTTGTCCTTTAAGGATTATGACCTTTGGGAGTTAGTGGAAAAAGCAATTGTTCCATCGGAATATCGAAAAGATTTGGAAGCTCAAAAAAAGAAGGAGATCAAAGCAGAGAGAGTTATCTTGGATTCAATGAAGGATCATCTAATCCCTCACCTATCCGAGAAGACTACGGAAAAATATATGTTTGATGCAATGGTAGGATAATTCTAGAGTAATAAAATAAATAGGAATATGGTGTTCATAAATAAACTCATATCGATGCATATGTATATATCTGACAATGTTACCAGCTATTTCATGAGGATCACACAAGTGCGTGATCAACTTCCAGCCATAGGAGATAAAACATAGGACATAAAGATAATGAATTTGGCATTTAATGGTCTTCCAAAGTCTCGGGAACCATTTCTAAAGGGATTCTTTGCTCAACAAAATCTCCTAGATTGGTAGAGGCTTCGGGATTATTGCATCCTAGAAGAGACTTGGGAGGAGTCTAAAGTGGGAAAGCAGGTAGATGAAGAAGAGGAGAACCTAGGCCTTGTGAATAGTACAAGAAAGGGAAAAGGAAAGGGTTCTAAGGGTAACAATGAGGAGTCAAACTCACAGCTAGGGAACAAGGACTTGAGTAAAATCAAGTGATTTGTGTACCAAAAGTATGTGCACTATGCATCATATTTTTTGTAGAATAAGGGGAAAGGGAAGACACAACCAACAACATCAATGGAGACACATCTATATGATTTTGCAACAAAGTTTGAGAAGGAATTCTCAATGTTCTCTCACCTCTCTACTAGAACCAACTCAAGGAGTGTGTGGTACTTGGAAAGTGGTGATTCTCATCATATGACAGGGACACATGAGTTTTTCACTAGTTTGTTAGAGGTAGACTCATATCTACATGTGGAGCTTAGCACTCATGCCAAGTGTGGTGTAGAAGGAGTTCAGACAGTCAGGTTCCAACTCAAGTTGGGAGGTTTTCTAGAGGTGGAAGAGGTTTTCTAGAGGTGGAAGATGTCGTGTATGTACCAGAATTGAATAAGAACTTTCTCTCATTTCATTTTTGGAGGAAAATGTTTTTTCCATTACTTTTGAGAGATGGAGAGTACTCATATGTTCACAGGGAGCTCTCCATGACATAGTAGTGAGCATTGGTTTCAAAGAGGGAATGTTATACAGATTGTAAAGAAATTTTGTAGGAGGATTGAAGTGGATCTTGGATCATGAATCGATGTCAGTGATAGAGGAAAAGGAGCAAGAGTATTCAAAGGGAATAGAGTGTTCAGAGACTTCTGGTGTGGGGAGTTAACCTTCAAATGAGAAGAGGGATTTATCCACTTCCAGTCCTAGCAGGAGACCAAGTTGGTATGATATGGCATTGATGGATTCTCATGAGAAGGAGGATTCTTGGAGCACATTGAGGGACAATATGCCTTTGACAAAGTTTCCAAACTTCATGACATTTATATGTAGTGTAATCGATTATGAGACTTCAATTGTTTAGGGAGTAGCTGACCAATAAGTTTGGAGGGGTGCTAGTGTGCATGATGATGTGTGTTGCATTATGCCAAGGTCAGAGGGAGAACCGGTTCTAGGTGGATCTTATAGAGATACCTTCCTCGCTAAGAGGGAGTGTTGATGTTTGTAGCATCAGACATGTATTTTAGCACAACTCTAAGTGTCGATACGTGTGGAAATCATCCAAATCCTTCTAGATTAAGAAATTACTTTAATTAAATGAATTATTAAAGTAAATTTATTTTATTAATTAGTTGAGTTATTTAAGGAAATGCTAAAATTAATTAGCATTTAATATTAACCATTGATATCAAGTGATGTGAGAAGTAATCTTAGTTGTTAATCAATTTGGATATTAGGGTTAAGTTATAACTCAATATTATAAAAGGAAGGCTAGGGTGAAGGAGGAAGACACTTGATATTCGTTAGAGCATTGAAGGACTTTTTCTTAGATCTCAAATCATGAAGTATTATGATTCAAGGAGGTATTGAATAGGTGGAGAAGGAATTCCATCTAGATATCAATTCAAGGAGATGAGAGAACAGAGGCAACCACAAGTGGGTTTCAGTATAGCAAAGCCACAAGAAAGGGTCAATCCATACAAAGTTTTCCATATAGTCCTTGAGGTCATGCATGTAGGCGTTGCTAGAGACATGTGCATATATGTGGGTTTACTTAAGGAAAGGCACATACACCTAAAAAAGAGTTCCAAATATGGGTTGTACAAAAGAGCATACTTTGCCAGGTTTGTTAGCAGTTGTATTTATCTCAATGGGCCATTATCCATGTTAAGGGAGCTCTGATTTTATCATAATAAAATCATCTTAGCACTGGTTTTCTCTCCGGGGTTTTTTCAGGGGTACCTACTCAAAAATATTGGTGTTTATGTGTGCATCATTTGGTTTCTAGTATTGCTTCCACTATATTTTTTGAATTGAATATTCCATTAGTGTCCTTTTTTTTGTGAGCTACTAATCTGATTTGTATTAAGGAAATCACTATATAACAATATACCTAGGTGCCAGAGTAAGAATTTCAACAATTTCTGTTTGACCTCATTGTTGGATGCCTTGTTTGATATAATCCTTTGATTTGTTGCACCACTAACTATGAATCTCCAAACACCACCAACTTGGTAATTTGCATTTTTCTTGCAACCTCCAAACCTAAAATTAGGGGCCTCATATTCATTTACATTATTGGTAGCTTCAAACTCTAGCTTGTAAGACAAAGGAATTTCTTGCTTAGTGGGAGAAATTGGCACTACACTATCTCTCACCCCTTCTTTTGAATATGCCCCATCAAAATACATCTTCCATACACCATCCACCTTTGTAGTAGGGCTCAAAAGCGAATCTTCATAAATAAGGGCTTCACTATACTCTTCATTCAATGACAAGATACAATAGCCTAGGTCTTCATCAACAACATAAATGGGGTGGTTCCTGGGGTTATTTTGATCATTGACAACATAAGAAAATTTTGTCTCCCTGTACAACCTCCTGTTTTCCCCTCCAAAATCTAGTACTATGGTGTATGTCATATCTAGCTGCATAGTGCCTCCTAGTTTTCTTTCCCATGTTCTGGAAAACAACATGCCAGAATTTGTAGGCATGTCGACCATTACTACATCCATCATGATTCTTTTGACAGGTAGTTGAGTTGATGGCCATCGTGTCTTTGATTAGGCCATCACACTTCACCTTTCTGGAATCAAAGGAATATATGTCATGATATGGCCTAGTTATCTCTAATCCCAACTTTTCAATAACTAATTTGGTCACAAGGTTGCATGAGGCTTCAAAGTCTAGCATGCAACTGTGCAACATCTTATCATGAATATTTAATGTCACATAAAAGGGTGCAACATATTCTTCCTTCTCATCTATGTGGAGTCCAAATACAATGGTGGGACACTCGTATTGAACATTTAAAGTATAAGGTGGATTTGGGCCCCCGTCTCCCTGCATGAATTTCTCAATTTGTTTGTGATATGAAGGATTCTTGGCCAATTCAACCAAAGGTACAAGGATTTTGATCCTTGATAGTTCATGCTCAATATTGAAAGAGGGAATTGATTTATCAGCTTCTTTGGTTTCCTTTTCCCGTTTCAAACGTTCTAAAACTTCAATCACTTTTGTAACATCTGAAAATTCTTTGGTTAAATATATTTAGGATTACTTGGGGGTGGAATTCTTAGGCTAAGGCAAAATGTCTGATGTAGTTATTTTATACCTAGGCATAATATCATACTTCTTTTGCATCTTATCTTGTAATGCATCAACAAACATCTTGTATTGAACTAAGGAAAAATCCTCTCATCTCAACTCATTTTTAAGGATCTACTTCCTAGGATTCAATGAATTTTCATAGACATTCTGGGTTAAGTGGATAGAATCATTTTCATCCTAGAGCAGGAGGACTTCATCCAGGTATTCAATATATTCCCCATCCATCACTTCTTCAACAAGGTTATTATTATTGTTGGTTTTCAAAAGGTGTTGGATGGGTTGTTCTTCACTCATTATTTCTCTTCTCATCAATCGTGGATTGAAAGGTCTTCTAAAATGATTATGATTTCTCACACCTCCCTCTTGAGGATATTTGTTTGCATTGCTATTCTTAATCTCGAATCTAGACATATTGTTTGATAAGTTCCTTATCAATCCAAAAATTTCTTCAATCCTTGCCTCTTGGGAATATTTATTTGTATCAGAGGTGCCAAAGTCTTCTCTAACATTCTTCTTATCTACTCGATCCATATTTTGTTTCATTTTTATAGATGTGATCATGTTTCCTTCGATGTCTATTGCATCATATTCCATGAAAAGTAAGGTTGGGGATCTTCTTTCCCTCAACACCATGTAAAAATCAACATCGAATGTTCCAACATATGTAACTTTTACTATCGGTTGTGAAGGATTTATATATCCCGGGATTTTCTTATAAATCTTGTTGAATATTTGTTGAAGACAACAACAACTTCATTAGCTCTCCTTTTTAGTGAACCAAGTTATGTTAGGTGATATAGGTTTTCTCTCTTTTCACCCCATTGTCTCATAAATGTGGATTCTAGGTCTTCCCATATACCAATGGAGGCAACATGTAACTCCGTAAACCATTTTTTGACGTCTCCCTCTAAATTTTTGACAAATAGGCTCATGAAGACATCATCTTTCTCCACAAATAGGTTATTAGTGAAGTTTTGAAAAATGATTATGTGTTCTTCAACATAAATAGTTTTCTCCCCATCATATTTAGGTAGAATCATCTGGTAATTCTTGGGGATGTCATGAAACTTTGGGGGAAAATTCATAGGGCCATATCTGGAAACAACCCAAGGATTTAAGGGTGGTGGAGGTGGAGGTTGATTTTCCCCACATCTTCATCTTCCCAAGCCAGCCATGATATTTTGCAGGATGAGATTGTTTGTTTCAAAGGAAAGAGGGGTAATAGGGTCCTTCAAGAAAGATCTAAAGGAGGAACTTCCATCTTGAGGGAATTATAAGGGAGAATTATGCATATCTATCAGAGGTCTTTGAGGGAACTTTGAAGTAGAGTGTAATATAATTAGGGTTTATCTATTAGATCTATAGATTCATTAATTTTATGAATAGTATAAGGAGATATTTCTGTAAAAGGGTTACCTAAGGAAGAAGAGATATGACATTCTCTAATATTTCTCCAGGTCACGATTTTCTCTAGATATTAGTACAATGGAATCTGAGAAGGATTAGGGTTGCTTCTATTATATATTCTAGTGGATGCCAAGTTTCCTTCTGTGGATTCATCAGGTAAAATGTTAATATCCAGGTGTTTGAGTCTTTTTCACCCTAAAGGATTAGAAATCATAATGTCGTATCCCAGTGAAAAATAGATTCATATTTCTTTCTTAGAAAATGGTTGCATTTCAGATGTTGTTCCTCGAGAAGTTCTAGGATGATATTAAAACGATCTTGAGGGACCCCTGGGGATAAAACTCATAACTAGTCTTAAATCGATATGAGAAATAAAAAAATAATGTGAAATTTTTCTTGGATCTCTCTCACTCTCTTGGCCCTCAAACAATATTATCTTAGATGATTTAAACTCTCAACCTCAAGATGCATGTGTCCACGAATGTTTCGAACATTTAATATTTCATTATGAGTGAATGGGTGAATTAGAAGAAAAATAAATTAAAATACAATGAACTTCTGAGAATGAATATTGTAGTTTATTGAAAAGGAGAACAATGTGTTGAGCAATTAAGAATTCAAAAATTATTACAAATGCATACATATCCATGAAAACATGATTTAAAATAGTTATGCATCTTCATACATTTAAATACATGGATATACCCTTTGCACATCATTTAAATGTATAAATAAATGACAAGAACTGGTCATTATTAAGAACAAATCACTTATATGCCATGAAAAAAAATCATACAGTTCAATGAATATGGTCCTTAATCTATTGCTTGAGCTTTTATTGATCAAATCTTATACAAGAAAACAAAATGGGAGAGGTGGATTTACTAGAAGAAAAACACAAAAGAAGAAAAATTAAAGACTGAAACATAACATAGGGAATGAACCTCTTGAGGCCTACTGCTTTCACCATCTGTCTGTGCTTGAGGTCTATTTGATTAAAAAAAAATTGATCATAAGACACTCTTTAATTCCCCAAAGTTTCGACCCTAAAAATGAATTCCTTATCCCCTTTTTATAGGTGCCTTAATTATGAGAAAACCATTCATTTGATCTAATACTACTTCTTGATTTTGATACATCTTTTCAGTTCTTGATACTGCCTCTGGTTTTCTAAATGATTTTTACTAGGTAAAAATTGTTTTTACCACTAGAGTGAAAACCTGTTGAGTTGTCATGAGGAAAGCTTCTTTTACCCAATTGATATTTTGTATGGATTATCCTAAGTGACTCAATTGAGTATGACTGTTGCATTAGACATGTTCAACGTTTGATCACTTGAGTTCCCCAGCTGGATATAAGAAGGCCTAGCTAGTTCCTCTTAGCCATGACCACTCAAAGATGTAGAACACAATTGACCACCCCCTGAGTCCTCTGCCTCAAGCTTCAATTAGGTGTTGGTAAAATAGTGCAATTGCACCTTAGGATGGACTATAGGATGTCCTACTCATATTATGCTTGAGTCAGTGTGAGCATAGAGGGACCTTCCATTCCTTAGAAATGCGAGAAGAAACCTCTCACACATATGTAGCTAGGATGGCTGATTGGTCTCTCATGAGCAGAGAAACCTTGCAGGTGGGCCATCTTTTTTTACACCTAGATTCAGAGAAATTCACTTTCAGAAGTTAAACTACTCACATATTAGTTTTTTATTTTGTTTGGGATTTCTTACAAGTCCTTGACACGTATTCGAGGATTTCTTTTGTGGGGGAAGTGATTTTTACACACATGAGTGGTACTTTATGATCAGAAAATTGCTCTTGTATACATGTGTCCCTTGATCCTAATCCTTCATCGGTTGTACCTAACAGTTTTATGATTAGAAATTATATCCATACATGGGGCCACATGTCTTGTTATAGGGTTATATAATCCCTTAGTTTATTTGGCAAGTCGGCTTCACAATGTAGTTCGCAACATGTTAAAAACCCATTTTACGTGATTTGAGGCCACACGTCTTTTTCTCTTTGGTTCAATCTTTTGAAAATTTTGGGGAGGGTGCAAAATTTTGAGTGATATCATTGTTGAGGTTAACATGGTCCCATGGACACATGGAAGCCTCATGCTGGTCCATGATGGAATCTATGTGGCAGAGGAGCAAGTTGTGTGTCATTGGGCTTGGGGTGTTGTTTTGTATCTTCGGTGGGTCACTGTGATCTAGGTGGTAGTTGTAGATTTGTCCTTGTGAGTGCCTTGTTGGCATACCACTCTATCCTTGGCCCATATAGGTGTCTGTGGTGGAGCGATTAGTCAGAGTGATGTGCCATCTGCATGCGTTGCTAAGTTTGCGACCATGTGTGCTTTGCATTGAAACTAACTAGTGGTTTCATGAAACCACAAAACCGTTGTCGCACCCCAGTGATGATGGTTTCCTCTTCCATTCCCTTGTCAGGTGACACTATTCATCAAGTGTCACATGTCCATTTGAAACCATCATCGCATTGTTTGGGATTTTTAACTTGTATGCATGTTCATAGAATGACATTGGTTGTAAGTCGTTGATTTGGTTCGCTTGTAGTCGTTTGATGATAGGGCCCCATAGATTTGTCAGTGCTCGGTCTCGGCGTATGGTTTCATGGTAAACTTCTTGGTTAGTGCAATATAGGAGTTATGGGGTGTTGGAGACCATGTTTCTTTGTTTTGATAAGTTCCTTTGAAGAATTTAAGCTCTCAATACCTTCAATTTATCCATTTTTTTCTCTTTTGCACGAAATTGAAACATCCTTCTTTGTTTAATGGCCATGAGAGTTTCCCCCTTTGTCCTTAACTCGCCCAAACATGACCTTAAAACCTAAACAATTTTCATATCGATGACAAGGTTGAATCTTATACTAATAGTACCTCTATCCAAGAACATTTGTTATCTAACCTTTATTTTTCTTCATCTACCTGGTGAGTATATGATGCTATTTCAATTGAAATTTTCATGTTAGATATCACTTTTAAAGGATCATATTGCCAAAATACATCTTCTTCAAACAAAAAATTTTTCATCAAATTTTCTACAATGGTAAACGAACTTCTTGTTTTAACAATGAATGTTTCAATCTTTGATGGTAGTGCAAATGATGTCTTTTTGTTCTTAGAAACAAAATGTACATAATCAAAATTTAGTCTTTTCCTAATATATTCCAAAGAAAAAAATATTGGATTTAGATAGAATGGAATCTTATAAGGATTTAATTATGAACCATAAATCCTCAATACTGTATTATCTTGTGAAATATACCAATCACAAAAAATTAATTGATGACTAATATGTAGATTATGTTTACATTCAAGAGGACGTCTAGGTGGAACTTCACTGAAGAACAAAGTGTAAACCACTATCACTATCATAAAGTCATCAACAAGATTATCAAAACCATTTTTAAGACTTTGACAATTTATAACCCGAGTCCATTCAAATACTAGGAGTGGCATTCCTTCTTGGTCTTCCTTTTTTAGCATGAGGTTTTGGAATAAAGTTGATTGATAATGAAGAAGGAGATAAACTAAATAATATTGATTCCTAAAACTTTTCATATTTTAAAATAGAATCAGTTTCTCATGAACTATATCAGATAAAAAACCAACATAGTTGAACCTGAATGGTTGCATTAACTTATAAACAAACCCTAGAATTGTTTCATCCACAAGACTATCATTTTCATATCCCAACAATATGCACACCATTTAGGTTATGTATTTCACTAATTGTTTGAATAAGGATGTATCTAACAAAAAAATTAGGTTTGGTGTATCTTTTATTTTTGGTAATAACCTTGTAACAAAGGATTTCTTATGTTCCATTTTCAAGGAATTAAATTCATTTTCCAATCCCTCTTCATCAATTTTGTCCTGACCTGCTGGTAATGATAGAATTTCAGAAAAATCCAGTTGCAAAATAGAAAAGAGTTCAGGTTGGACACTTTTCTCTTTTACAATATGATTTTGAGAATCATAACACTCAACACACATCTTAACAAATTCTGCGAAATAGAAAGTATATGGTATGATACCCTGTACAAGACCAGATTCCCAAATTTGGAGCTCATCTGTATTTCTATGAAATCATAAAGGGATTGGCTACATGGTTCCTTAGAGGATTTATCAACTAAATAAGTCTCAACTACATCCCTATCTTTGTTAATAAAATGTTTGAAGGAATAATTTTTTGAATTGGGTTGTTAAACATCTTTCAATCGTTTTCTAGGTGCCATATTTTAACTTCCTATCCTAGTTTAACCCCCTTTTTCTATTTCAATTTTCTTTCAGAGAGAAATAAAGATGACTGAAAGTACCTTTAGGATTTGAGAAACTTTCAATTGCATTGTCTATACTCTACAATGCTCTTTTTCGTTACTAACATGTTCATTATAAGGTTCTTTTTCCTCGAAGGGAAGTTGGAGCTTATTACAAAATTATCAACTGCGTGTCTATATTAAAGAATATAATTAAAATATAATATATAAAACCATGTGTTAAAAGATAATTTGATTAGAAATCTTATGAGTACTGGCCTATTTAATGTTCTTGACTACCAAAATATAATGGCGGGAAGTGATGTGACATAAAAAACACAAGTGGTATTGGGATGTTTATAACTGGTTTTTGGGATTTGTCTTTTTGTTCTGACATCAATTATATAATTCCACGTACTTGTCTAGTGTTTTTTGGCATCGATGGTTTTAACTCTATTAATACTCATGCATTTCTGAATCCTGAGAGCTCTCTTATCCATCGATTATATTTAATATCGATCGTTAGATTTAGGTGCTACTACTTACTTTTTTTTAGCAGTCGTGCCTATATATTTTATGTTTCTTAGTAATGATTTTGGTCTTAAAGTTATTCATTCGATATATTTTTTGTTAAAATTTTAAATTATCCCCTTCAAATATGAAAAATCAAAGGTAACAAGGGAATTAAAGGTTGATAAATCCTGCAAAAAGGAAGATAAATTCCAAGTTACAACAACTATGAATCCTTTTGAAGACATGAGTATATAATACTTTGTTGTATGCAGAGGGAACATGAGACCAATATAGGCCTCAAATTTGTCTTTATATGAAGGAAAAAAAATAGAGTATACCATTGGTGGGTCATAAACATAATAGAAACCCAACTTCTTTGACAAGACACTCATTCCTCAAAAATTATTTTAAAGTCATGTTTGTTCTCTATTGTGCGTAAAAAATGTGGAAAATAGATGTAGTATAGAGGGTATCAAACACAAAACCATAACCATAGCTAAATTATTTTTATGCCCCCTTATACATTTAATGGAAATCAAATAGATCCATTGTAAACCATTTAATAATGAACAAATAACTATGGGAACTGCATTCTATATCTACATTAGCAACGAGGCTACATACCAAATACATTGTGGGTTCAATCCCTCCTTGGATGCACAGGTGGGGTAGGTCTCTCCTTGGATAGGTATTATACTATGTGCACTCTTGTTACTGGAAGGTGGGGTCGATCCAATGTGAATGTCACTGGGTTGCTCCTTTGCGTACTCTCCTTATTGGATAACATTAAACACCAAGTAGTGAGCTAATCATTGGCTCGCTGCCTGGTGCATCATGTTCATTCGATACACATTATTCACCATTGAATGGAAAATATGAAAAGGTAGTGAAACAATGATTATGATTATGATTGTGATTACGAGTGGGTTTATTTGGTTGGAGGTTTGGCGCCAAAGTGATTTTTATGTTTGAATTTTTTTTACTTTTTATTTTTTTATTTGTTATTTGTTTGTAATATAGTTTATATTTATATTTGTACAGAATATGTGTTATATAGTTATATGTAACCTCCTTCACCTCTAAACCCCCCTAACCCCCTAACCACCAAAGGCCCTAACCCCTAAACCCCCTAACCCCTCGATCCCCAACTCCTAACCCTTGACTCTAAACCACGTCCAACGTCCCAAAAAAATATTATTCATGTTAAACCTTGTAATGGATACCATATGACACTTGCACATGATTAAAGATTTCATGTAGGGCATGGGTAGTGGTTTTGGAGCATGCACATGGTTCCTATGGTGGATAAGGGTGGAGGGTAAAAACTTTACCAAGGTTAGTGGGTGGAGGGTTAAAAATTTGTGGTGGATTATCAATATTGGCTGATAGATAAAATCAATATACACATGCTTAATACATATTAGGAGGTTATATGTTGGTGGCTTATGAGATAAATAAAGGTCAATGACTTCTAAACAAATAATGATACATAGAAAATGGCATAAAACTTACACATAATTAACCCGTATAGGAAAATAATTTAAATAGAATAAATCATACAAAATATATAATCACATACCTCGACCTGCATCTCAACAATTTAAAATCATTAATATTCTTCTTTTTCCAAATCCACATCTATGTCATCCAATTCAGAATCAACGTTAAAAGGATTGGCCATAGCAACATCATCATCAATGTCATTTATTGATAATTTCATCTTCAATATGATCATCGAGAACATTTCCACCTATATCTAGCTCAACTTCTTTGACTTCTTCATCTAACACATTTTCATGCAGCCATGATTGAGGTTGTGATCATGCTATATCTCTCACGATTTTTTTTTTATTTGTTTGTAATATAATTTATATTGATATTTGTATATAATATGTGTTATATATTTATATATAACCCCTAAACACCCCTAAATCCCTAGCCACTAAAGGAACTAACCCCGTAACCCATCAATCCCTAAATCCTAACCCCTGACCCTAAACCACATCCAAAGCCCCCCAAAAATATTCTCTTTGATAAACCTTGTAATCGCTACCATATGACATTTATTTCTGATCAAATATTCCATTTAGGGCCTAGGTAGTGGTTTTGGAGCATGCACATGGTTCTTATGATGGATGAAGGTGGAGGGTTAGAAAGTTACCAATGTTAGCGGGTGGATGGTTAAAAGGTTGTGGTAGATTATCAATATTGACTGATAGTTAAAATCAATCAACACATGCTCAATACGGGTTAGGAAGTTATGGGTTGGTGGGTTGTGAGAGAAATCAAGGTCAATGACTTCTAACCAACCAATGATACATAGAAAACAACATAAATATTAACAACACATAATTAACCCATATAAGAAAATACTTTCAAAAGAATAAACCGTAGAAAATATAGAATCATACACCTCTACCTACATTTCAATAATTGAATATCAATGATCTTCTTCTTCATCCAAATCCACATCTCTGTCATTAGGTTTAGAATCAATGTTGAAAGGATTGGACATAACAACATCATCATTAGTGTCATTTTTTATAATTTCATTGTTGATATGATCATCGAGAACATTTCCATCTACATTTATCTCAACTTATTTGACTTCTTTGTCTAACACATCTACTTGCATCTATGATCGAGGTTGTGTTCATGGTAGGTCTCTCAAGATTTAGCTTATTTTTTATTTGTTATTTGTTTGTAATATAATTTATATTTATATTTGTATATAATATGTGTGATATAGTTATATATAAACCCCTAAAACCCTAAACATGCCTAACCCTATAACCCCCTAACCACTAAAGGCCCTAACCACTCAATCCCTAGCTCTTAACCCCTGACCCTAAACCACATCTAAATCTCCAAAAATATTCTTTGTGTTAAACCCTGTTTTGGATACCATATGACGCTTGCAACTGATCAAAGATTCCATTTAAGGCCTAGGTAGTGGTTTTGGCGCATGCACATGGTTTCTATGGTAGATGAGGGCGGAGTCTTAGAAATTTACCAGGGTTAGTGGGTGGAGGGTTAAGAAGTTGAGGTAGATTATCAATATTAACTGATAGTTAAAATAAATCAACATATGCTCAATATTGGTTAGGAGGTTGTAGGTTGGTGGGTTATGAGAGAAATCAAGGTGAACGACTTATAACCAACCAATGATACATAGAAAATGGCATAAAATGTAACAACACATAATTAACTTGTATAAGAAAATAATTTTGAGATAATAAATCATAGAAAATAGATAATCACACACTTCGACCTACATTTGAACAATTCAATTTCGTAGATCTTCTTCTTTGTCCAACTTCACATCTATTTCATCTAGTTCAGAATCAACATTGAAAGGATTTTCCATAACAACATCATCATCACTGCCATTTTTTACAATTTGATCATCGATATGATAATTGAGAACATTGTCATGTACATCTAGCTCAACTTCTACAAATTATTCATCTAACACATCTACCTAAAACCATGATCGAGGTTGCGGTCATGGTAGGTATCTCAATATTTTGTTTATTTTTTATTTGTATTTGTTTGTAATATTATTTATATTTATATTTGTATATAATATGTGTTATATAGTTATATAAAACTCCCTTAACCCCTAAACCACATAACCCCATGACGCTTAAATCCCCTAACCCCTCAATCCGTAACTCCTAACCCCTGACCCTAAACCACATCCAAAGCCCCTAAAAAATATTATATGTGTTAACCTTTTAACGGATACCATATGACACTTGCAGCTGATCAAAGATTCCATTTAGGGCCTGGGTAGTGGTTTTGGAGCATGCACATGGTTCCTATTGTGGATGAGGGTGAAGGGTTAAAAATTTGTGGTAGATTATCAATATTGATTGATAGTTCAAATAAATCAACACATGCTCAATGCTAATTGTATGTTGACCTTATGAAATTATATGAAAATAGGGTATTAAGGAAAATGCATACCTTGTTTGGGAAAAATGCATGGCTCAAGTTGAAAATGCATCTTGAGTGCGTGGGATTGCATGTTTACATATTAAGGATGAATATGCACACCTTGTTAATGAAAAATGCACACCTACACTATAAAAATGCATTGATCCCTTGACATATTTTGTAGCCCTATGATGGCCTAAACCCTAAATGGTTCTTCCTTGACCCATATAAATGGTTTTCAAAGGAAGATGAATGAAATTGAATTTTTATCCATTGTGTATGATTGATGCTAGTATGGAATATCTTATAACAACATTGAACCCGTGATTAACAAGTTGTTTCGAAATGTACCGTAACACCCCATTTTCCCCAAGACTGTAATTATGTACAAACATTCATATATTATTGTTATGAGGCATGTAATTATATTTTAATATAAAACACCAAGTCACTAACTGAGAGGGAACAACCTTGATAGTAATAGCCATGATACACCAAAGGAAATTGATTCAACAAAGAACTGATTGATCTATTGTAGGAGGTGGAATTGTGATGTACTAAGTGAAGAAAATAGGAAGCTTGCACAACACGCTAATCTACACCGCAAACATAAATGAACCCCACCTACCAGCTCACCAGACTTTACATGAGAGACACATGACCATTCAATAAGTCGTAGAAGTTGTTAAGGCCAAATTAATGACTGGTGACAGTCGTATGCACAAAAGAACAATTGATTGAACAATTGACAGAGTCTACTACCATGAAACCACCTCAAACTGGAAACTGGTAGACAATAGATGGAATCTGTAGAATGTCTCGAGAAGTTCTGTGGGATGGAAAAAGGAAAATAGGAAGGGAAGAGAGACACTGCTGAGAACATGGGAAGAAAAAGGTGCAATGCCAAAGAGGAGAAGACATAGTCGAATAAGGGAGAACAACATGCATAAGATCGAAATGTCGATGGAGGAAGAGAAGAGATCTCAAGAGGAAAAATAGATAACTCATTTGAGTCATTATTGATCACCCTACGTAGAGAAGACTGAGATCCATGAATTGGAGCGTTAGAGGGCTGCAACTTGGTGCTTACTGGATATAAACTGGCAATAGTAAGGGGAGGTCGTTGAGGGACTGTTAAGCAGAGAAGGAACTCCCTTATACAGAGGAAATTCAGTTGAGAAACCACCTGATAAACATGTAGAGAACCAAGCTTAGTGGGAGGTGGAAACTTTTGCTGTATCATAGGAGGAAGGAGAGTAACCTTCCTAGATCATAACAATATCAGAGTCTTGCTGAGTCAGTTTCCTTGGTGGTTGTTGGTCACTATAATTGCTTAATTAATTTCAAACAACCAAGTGAAACATAAATTATCAACCCAGGGAAGTCTTTTGTTTCAAAGATAGCCACGCACTGTATATGCTCAATTCCAAAAGCACTTATTGTTGTAGTAAAGAAATCATTCTATCTATACTTGCTGAAGTGAACTGGAGTTCTGAATTAAATCACAGGAAAGAAATCTCCCTAATTGCAATTCCTTATAGTTCAATTTAAGAATCCTGGATTACATTTTAAAGTATCATTGCAATGGGAAAGAACGACTATCTTGCAATCAGAGAACATGACCCTTATTCTCAAACAGAGACTCAGTACTAACACTCTTTCATGAAAACAATAATGCAGAAAACAATAAGCTCTATCTAACAGAGA